>VZSZ01010412.1:291191-323833 GCA_013398815.1 Ibidorhyncha struthersii
CCAGCCACATTTGTACTAGCAGTGTCATGTTAAATGAAAGAAGACCCACAAACACTGTCGTGGGCCTTTGAAAGGACCTGACCAATATTTAAATGGCTCTCCTTCAATCTTGCTCCTGCACTGTGCATTCCTAAGTCCAAGTCACAGTTAAGCAGGAAACAGATTGAGAGACAATTTTCAATCCATCCTGGAAAAGGCTTTCCTTCTTTTCTATTCCCCACCCCCCACACACTTCTATAGAGGAGCTGAGACATATTGAACTTCCCTCCTTTACACACATGTATCAAAATGATCACCCTCAGGAAATCACAGAGCTAAGGAACATGCACGGAAAACCTAAGAGTTGAGGTAGGATAAGTTAAATAGGTAATTAAACTGTTGCATTATGTCAAAGCATGGCCCTGTTCAGATTTTATTATTTAAACTTGCTAAAATAACGTCCTCTTTTTACCCCTGAGAGGCTAGCTTCTAAGAGACAATTGCAAAATTGAAAACTTTAAGGGTGTATGTCGCGGCAGATGCACCCGTCCTGACAGAGACCCAACAAAAGACCACAAAAACTTCCTGCCACAGCTCTTCTCACACCCACACACTGGTGGTCAGCACGTTACACATTTTGGTCGAAAGGTGAGGAAGCTGGGGTTCTCAGCCAACGGGGGGAGATAACTGACCATATTTGACCACAGATCAGATTTGAATAGGGTATAAACTGAGCCCCGCTGGAGAGCTATTTTGAGATAGTCCTCCTTGGAGCAGCGGGTCTGCAGTCAGGGACTCTCCCCTTGGGTAAGGATGCCACCCAAGGAAAATTCCTCAATGTTTAGCGCCCTCCCTTACCACTTGAGAGACTGTGCATTTTGGGTCATCGGCCATAGCCCTTAAAAATTCTTAATTCAGTTGTGTAGCATTAACTCTCGAATGACATTCTGAATCTGTTGGATTGTTAATGTTTGGAGTCTCAAAGCAGTGTCAGACTAAAACTTAATTTGATTTTGTTACCATCTTGTAAAATAAATCCTGGTTTTAGTTTGTTAGTTGGTCTGGCTTACTTTTGTGAGGTTCCGCAGCATATGTCCACCCATATACATGTATGTAATAAACAACTGTTTTAAGTGTTAAAATAACAAGCAAACTCTTCTACATACATACTCTTCGTCTCCCACTAAAGAAATGTAAGGTATTCATTTTCTTTAATGAAAATTTAGGAAAAGTTAAAATGTTCTACTCAACTTCTATGAGAACACTTTTATCAAAATATAAAGGAACATTCATTTTGATCATTTTATTTAGGAAGAATCCTGAAGCATTGCATATAATGATGGAATATTTAATTTCATTTCTTTTATTTGCATCTTTCAATTTTGCTTTTATAAACAATTCCATTCTAGCATTCCTATCTTGATAGGAAGTCAGGATGCAGTCAATGTACACACACACAGACCCAGGATCTGAAGTATTCTCAGGATCCCCCATACAGACTTAGCCATTCAGCAGCAGAGTAGGAGGCACTAAAATATTCCATCTGACTGAGGCCCCTTTTTAAAAAGTCTCTATTTCATGACTCCGAAAGTCATATTAACCAGCACACGTCTGGCTAGTAGAAACACTCAGCCTCTCTTCCATTAAGAAAAAAAACAATAATTTGCATAAAGTTCTCAAATTTTTAAAGCAAAATGAGTGTGCCTAATTCAATACTTTCAAATATTTTCTGAAGACCTTTCAGAATGGATATCCTACATGGGTGGTTCTCAACCAATGGCTTCCAAACGACACATCGCCTTGACATCCTCCGGTATTGCTGTAGCCTTATATAAGAGGAAATGAAAAAGTTTGAACTGAGTGGAAAAGAGTCTGACAGTGCGTGTTATGCTATTCCTTTAGTACTATTATTCACAGAGCAGCTGAGGTTAGGACTATGCTTTATAAATAAGATTTATGGTCCTTCCCAATGCAAGAGATGCACACATACATGCATATTACTGTGTTTTTATTTTCCCTGAAGAACAGCAGTATTTGCATTATGGTATTATGCAAAAGGATAAATGGAAGTCTCAACAAATGATTTTTTTGTTATCTAAAGAATTATGATATGTACAGGAAGCAGCATACTGTAAAGTGAAAATATTATTAGTTCTAAATAAGAAAAGGGCAACTCTGCTGTCTATCAATGAATCAGTACCAGAGGAGGAAAGAGGAAATATAGTAGTGTACTAAACTTCAAAGGTAATTTAAACTTATGTGTATTTTTTCACAGAGATATGAAAGTCTAAATCATGTGTCTGTCAGTCAGCCGTTGTGATCTATGAATTACCTAAACTATGTGAAAAAGACCATCTTGTATTCTAAGGATCTTCCCATCTTCCCCTCAATTCATCACATTAGAAAAACCGTATCAGAACTAGCAACAGATGCTGCTCTCATTGTTTTCTAAAATTTGAAGAGCTGTTGAGTTAAATTCAAGTTACAGGGGAAAAGGTTACTTAATTAACAAAGAAAGTGGGGTATCTGTTTAAGTAGCAGTCCTATAGCACCAACACAGTCATGAAAGAGGAGTTGCTAGTAAAAACTATAAACATGAAAAACTTCCTGTTATCACAGAACTTGGATTGCTCATAACAGGCAGCCAATCATTTTCCAAAAAACTAACTTTGCCCAGTCAAAAATTTCCAGAGCGGTCATCTAAGAAAGTCAGATAAGTCAGAGAAACAATTTCAGCATTTACTACACCACCATAAAAGAGAAGAAGGGAGAAAAGGAAATGAAACCAGTATCAGACACAGTTCAGAATTCAGCCAATTTACTGTGGAAGTGGCTTAGAGAAAGCTCATCACAAACCACAGCATTTTTGGCAGAGAGAGCACACACCTAGGATAGATTCAAATAAAAAATATACAGCAATGTATGAATAAGTAGTTCAAGCATTCCTTCTAATTTTAACACATTCAGCCAAACCTAACAACATATTTTTTTGCTCCTTGGGAACCATTAGCTGATCTCCACGAACGTGGAAGGTGTTATGAAAAGGAAAGGGGAAATAGTTACCAGCAGCAAAGCAGAACTTTCCTCAAAACACAGTAGAAGTCTTCTACAGAACTTCATGAAGTAAAAGAGATATTTTTGCAGATACAGCTTCTGCTTTTCATGTCAATGTCATCACCTTTTCCATGCAGTTTTCAGAGACAGTAATAATAACAAATACATGTATTTCTCACTGAACTAATTGCTATTATCAAAATATAAAGTAACGTTAAATGCAAGGCTTAAGACTAAGCATATAAACACAGGCTGAAGTGTACTGATGTACATACCGCAAAGCTTACTGTCAAGAATACTTCTAAGCTTATAGAAGTAATCATGTTTGAAAGAATTTTTACTGCAATGTTCACAAAGATCTACCTATCATGCAAACTACTTCGCACAGACTCTGAAACAAAATGCATTCCTACCGTATAAATTCCGTGCCTTCTACAGTATTTTTATATATGTGCTACTTCTTCCAGTTCAAAATAACTGATAAAGAGTACACACTTCATAACAAATTAATAACAATAGCAGTAGTGACTACATAGTGAATAATGGCAGAGCGTTTACTCTGTTAAGTGTGAAGGACATACAGTCCATACCCAATAAATTAATAACTTAAGTAGTCAAACAAACAAGAAGGCCCACCAGTGTAGATTATTGTCTTAGCGAATTGAGGCAACTGAATTGGCACAAATGACTGCAGAGTCCAAGATCACCTAGTCTCAACATCAAGGAAGCTTCTTTTAGCTTTTCAACTTTATCATGAACTACCATCATATCCTTCTGCACCAGCAGTCAGACAAACAACATACATGAGCACGCTTCATCCACAACATTGCAAAGGCTCATCTTTAATCCACCTTGCAAAGTCCACTAGCTTTACCTATGTCTGTATGCTTTGTTGCACAACCCTGAATGCAGTGATACCAAGTGATTCTGGGTAAGGGTTGTGGAGAAAAGGGTCAGAAACAGCCATCAGCACAACTTGGTGCCCTCCGGCAATTTGCAAGTGATTCTAATGATCTACATGTCTGAAAAGAGAGGTACTAAGAAGATATACGTTGGTCTGAAATTATATTGGAATAATCAAATTGCAACTAAAGCATGGAAATTCCACTAATAATTACACATATACAACAAAGGTCAGCAATATTTCTTCAAAGGATATTAAGGGACTTATATCCAGCACATGATACTGGAAGCACAAGTCCTTTCACTCATCTGAGTCTTATGGTTAGATTTTTTCTGGATTGTAGAATTTTGTCTTCATAACTGCATTTTATAAGAAAACTTACTGCTATCATCAAAGGGTTAACAAGAAAGCATTGTAATTAATGAATCATCAGCATAAAGAAATTATGCCAGTATGTAGGGAAGGTTTATTATCTATAGTAAGAAAAAGCTAACTATAAGAGAAGCTTAACAGGGGAAAAAAAAAGCACCATCTGGATTACATTATGGTCTGAAAACATTCACCGACACCTAAGAAAGCCTAATTGATTACAGAAAAGAAAGAAGAAACATTTGACACTGAATTGTCTGCACAACTGTTTTTCCTTAAAAAATGGCATTAGAGATTTTGCATCAAGTTTTATATATAGAAGATATATTCTAAAATTACTGTATATAGTTGCTTTCAGACACCTTTCCTCTCTTCAGTGTACAGATCCCTCTCTTGACCTCTGTTAAACTACAGAGAAGAAGCTTCTTCACCTATCTACTATGCAACTCCTGTCTGGATGGCAATAAGAGATTGAGTATCACCAGTCACTTCACGAATTTTACAAATAGATAGGAAAGATCAAAGGGAAAAAAAACCAAACTGAAAGACATCTCTATGTGACAGAGGGAAGTGTCAAACAAATCTGGAAAATGATTTTCCACTTCTAGCAAGAAGTCAAGAAGCATTTTAACTATGAAAGCAGAACTTAAGCAGAGGCAAATGATCATCTGATTATGGCATAGGAAAACAGTGCTGTCAGAAGGCAGGATTTCCAGCTGGGCTGGAGATAGTTCTAACAGGTTGGACAAGATGTTCCAACAGAGGTCAGAGTGCAATAAAATTTCAATAGGTGCTACAAAAGGGAGTGCGTTCCTCTCTAATTTACTTTAGCAAAGATACCCAAAGACAAAAATGAAACATCATTGAGATCTGAAAAAAAAAATATCTAAAATTAGAAAAAGTCTAGGCTTATTGTGAAAAGTTAGGAAGTACACTGAGCTTCAAAAACAACAATCTTCAAAAGAAAAACAGCCTGGTTGCTTTGAAAATGTTTTAGCCTGGTTCAGTCTCTCATGATACGCTATTACTTTGCAATGTATAGTATGATTACCACCTCTTATTTCTAAGCTGGTGGTCTTCTTTCACTGAAGATGTCAGATAGAGAATAAATGAACAGCGAGGTGCTAAGCAGAAAACAGGGTAGAGGAAGAGGGGGGGGGGGANTCAGAAACATTTCATGTGCCTTTTCTCTCTGAATTCTTGTATTTTATACAAGCTGTAAAGCATTATGCACCTTGCAGCCCAAAATCAATTGTAAACTCTTCCTCTGAGTAGTTATGGATCAGATGAATGCTAAATTTGTATGCCCCATGAATTTAACATACACATAAATCTACTAAGTATTTTTAAACATCCAGAATTCATAGGTTTATTACATTATAACTATTTCAGCAGTAAGATTTGAAGTTGTTATAGTTCTGAAACTGTTTACTTGCGTATGTAATGACTTTTGCGAGAAGTCCGTTTGTAATGACTTAAGTCATTCTTTTGCCTACAGTAGCCAATGGAAAAAGTGTCAAAGAAAAAGGTATCTGATACATGTAATGTATGATTTTCCCTAATTTATGAACCCAATGACTGAGACTTGAAAAAAGTCTAAGTATTTGTAAGTAATAGGAAGTTAGTTTGAAATCAGTAACAAAACCAAAAGAACAGTATGAGCTTCAGTAGGAAAATATTCAAGGTATTTTCATTGTTTCTTCTAATAAAATTGAGCAAGATGTTGTAAAACATCAACCACATTTATTTCTTTATGCAAAAAAAGGTGGGGTTGTTTTTGTTTTGGTGTGGCTTTTGGGTTTTTTGGTTTTGTTTTTTTTTTTCCAAACTCTTCTTAATACACAAAAAAAATCTTACTTCTTTTGTTTTGTTCTTGCAATACTGTTTTTTTTTATTTTATCATTTGTCCTATGTTTAAGTTACTAACAAACTAATGTGAAAGTTGTCAATAGATCAGTATATAGGGTCTCTTTCAAGTGATCTATCTATGCCAAAGTCGGCATTAGACAAGCACTCCTATAAAATAACAGACAGAATGGGAAAACCTATAAACTATGATATACCACTTATGAGACGCTGATGACATCTCAAATATATTAATTAATTTATCTAGGGTTTGGAGGGGCAGAAGGAGTATTGCCGCTTTTGTTTCCATTTACAATAACTGAGCCTAAAGATAAAGGTGATTTTATACTTAACCATTTTCCCCACACACACATTAAACCTCTTGTCATTGTAAGATGCAATACCATGCAACTGTGCTGAACACCTGGATACTTTTGGAGTAATATCCTAAGCAAGAATCACCATGCCAAAGCTTATATCTTAACCATTAAAAGTCGTATGGGTACAATGTGAACATTAGGCATGTAAACTCTTTCCGGCAGACTTCAGTGATGAAAAATTGAACATATTAATGTCCACCATAAATCAGCAAGTGCCCCTGTTGAAATTATTTCAAAAATAGTTCAGATTTTCCATTAAACTATTAAAGCGGTTCAGGAAAAACCTACCTTCACTTGACAGAAATATTGTAACGCAAGAAATAATAAAAGCTGACTTGGAGCTAGAAGTTTTGCTCAGCACTGATATCTGTGAAATCAGATGCACAGTTTGCATTCATCTGTTGGACTACACCTTGAATAGAATACCTCTGGTTCCCCGTTTGGTTTATGCAGCTTACTTAATGCTGAATCTTTCAATATGCTTCTTCAAAAAAAAAAAAAAAAAACAACAGGAAAAAGTGTTTCTGATGTGCATCATCTTACTGAATTATGAAACTTAAATAGTATCTCAGGAAGAGTTAAAATTCAGAACACACAAGTTACAATGAGTTTCTCCATCAAGTTTCTCCAACTCTGAAAAGATGTCAAAAGTATCTGCTGGAGTTTATTTTGTTTACCCAACAAAGAGAAAACCAATCCTTCATTAGCCTCTTATTCGCTGTTCAGAATACTGTGTAAACACTGCACCACTCTTACACAGACATTTGTCCAATAACCTATCACTGAAATACAAACCTCCCCAATCTCTTAAAAAATAAGAATAATTTTCAATGATTTTACTTTCATATTTGAATATTTACCCATATATGAGGCAGAAATAGAATCATAGAATGGTTTAGGTTGGAAGGGAACTTAAAGGTCACCTAGTTCCAACCCCCCTGCCATAGGCAGGGGCACTTCCCACTAGACCAGGTTGCTCAAAGCCCCATCCAGCCTGGCCTTGAACACTTCCAGGGAGGGAGCATCCACAACTTCCCTGGGCAATTTGTTCCAGTGCCTCACCACCCTCATAGTGAAAAATTTCTTCCTAATATCTAATCTAAATCTATGCTCTTTCAGTTTAAAACAGTTACCCCTTGTCCCATTACACACCCTTATCAAGAGTCCCTCCCCATCTTTCCTGTAGGCCCCATTTAGGTACTGGAAGGCTGCTATAAGGTCTCCACGGAACCCTCTCTTCTCCAGGCTGAACAACCCCAGCTCTCCAGCCCTCTGACCATCTTGGTGGCCAAATACCCTAGCTCACTTCAAGTTTCAACCTCCCATATCATTATATTTGACAGAATCCTCTCAGCAGAATATTACCTACTTGGAAGTAGATATAGATCATGTTTGCCTCACAGTTATGTTTTTTTCCAGCTAACATTGTTAACTGAGATCAGACATCACAATAAGACTAACTAGGGGATTCATACATAGCCTCTCCATCCTGACCTACACAGATTGAGACACAGAATTCTAGGATATAAGAGTGATAAAAAAATTGAGACGTAAGTGGTAAATGCTCCAAAGAGGTACTCTTTCTTTACTGGGTAAAATCAGTTAGGTCCTTTTGAAGAAGGCATTATTAGGAGATTAATCTGACTGGGAATAATTTTCTCAATGCGAAAACGGCTTTTCATTAAGCAGTACTTGTTAGCATTTCCTGACATAGACATAAAATGTAATTAATACACAAAGACTTTCCCTCCTTTAAAAAGTCTGCAAATTTACTCTCTCTAACAACCACAAGTGAAAAAGCTCCATGAGTGATCAGCAAGAATTCTAAGACATCAATATTAAAGCAGATCAAAGCTTTATTCAGATGGGAAACCTACCTTCCTTTTTCAACAAGCAGCAGGACATCTATTTTCTCTCCATTTTGTATCACACTACTGATGGCTGAAAACAAAACACATGCACATTCATATGATCTATACGAACCCATATATATAAACACATACATGTATGCACATATAGACTTTTTTTCAAAATGATCTTCAACGACAAAAAAAAAGCATGGAATTCTTAAACATTTCAAATAAAGAATGGTGATGATAATAGAAAGAAAACCACAAAATACCACCATACACTTGCATTTACAAGAAAACACAGAAAATTATAAAGAAAGGTTAAAGAGGTACATTTAAATGTGATAACATGCTACAGTCTTATATTAAAATTAAACTTGTAAATACAAGTTTTAGAATACATAACTATTCAGAAATAAGCTGGATTTTTTGATTTACTTGCACCCTAATGGCTGTAGGTGTCTACAATAACGTAATGTGAATTGAATGTCATGCTGTGAAGACCACTGCTACCCTTCTTTTTGTTGCCTTAAGCTATTCCTGCTAAAATAAGTACCCTGCAAAACACCTACATTATACATAATACCGAAAGTACATCTGGATAGTTTCCAGTAACAGTACTTATAAAACTATACTGTGCACTGTACTAAAACCGGTAAGTTAAATATAACCTGTTTACTAATTCAAAATTCTGAAGAGTTAATTCTTTCAAAGTTTAGGTCTTATAGATAATCCACATCTTATCTCAACTAATTCCAAGTGACAGTGAAGTCTGGAATATCAATGAAGGTCAATAAACATATTCTGATGCACATTGTACAATGTTTTTGTATCACACATACTCCTGGCCTCTTTTATGTTTAGTGAGTCAGATATCAAGAAGGTAAGTGATCACACTTCCACTGATGATTCATTATTTGGCAAGTTTGTTATACAATTCAGTTTTAATAGTGGAGCAGATTTATTTCGGGGAAACCAGAAATCAAAGAAAAAAATAGGGCTATGGATATACAATTTTTCCAAGAAATACAACTCTGTTACACAACTAATATTTAAAAATCAAAACCCAAGCAAAAACGATTTTCAGCCAAAAACTAAATGTGTGTTTCATTTCTGTACTTGAGATATAGACAGATTTTGGATGCTCATACGATTAGGGTAGGAGCAATTACAGTTGCACGATAAAAACTAATATCAAAACCAGTTCTCCTCCTGCCTAACCTTTTAATTCTCAATCAAGATCAAAAAGTATTCACAAGTTAGACGATAGCTAGAGGCATAAAAATATTCCTGATTAAAAACCACCATCACGGTATTATTCACAGCAAATGTAAGGTGGCAGTAAATAAACAGTAGAAAGCCCAATGGCATTTAGACAAGTTCCTGCAAAACAGTCCACAATTTGACAGCATTTACAAAGAGCATCATCAATAAAGAGCTAAATTATCTTCTCTCTGTTACTTTAACATAAAATCTCATATTATTTTCACTTTCCTACATAACATATTGCCTTGTTGAATCTAAAAACAAGTAGGACAGGTATGCTTAAAGAGGATTCAGAGCATAATTACAGACAATGATATAAAATTGGTCATAGAAGACCATTTGTATAAATATTATCATCTTTCTATGTCATGATATTGAGCAAAGAATATTTTTAGTACCAGAAAAAAGAAAACTCTATTAGTCTGTGAAATAGTTTTCCAAGAGAATTATAATTTTTCCAGTACATTTGAGTATTTTAAAACTAGGCCTGTCAATCATCTCAAGAATATGTTCTGCAGTGAGTATTTCTGCCCTGTCAAAAATGAGAGACAATAATCCCTAAAGGTCATACATTATTATTCAATTCTGTACTCTTGTAAGAAAGATACTGCTGCAACTGGAGAAAAAATTGTCTTCATTCATTATGAAGCTGTGAAAAATGTCTCTAGTGTGTGCCACTAAGTAAGGAAAAAATTTCCAAGACAGAACTTTACCAACTGCATATTTAGATGAGAGTTGGAAGAGCATCTTGCTCATGCAAAGGAATAGTTACTGAGATCCCTAATGTTTGTGACTTTAAAATGTAATAGAAATTTCCTTAACCATGAATTAATTCAGTAGAGTATTTAGTGAATTCTAGATGTTAAGCAAAAGTCTTACTTAGTTCTTGCAGCCTCCTCAGATATATGGAATCTTCTTCAGCATTCTCCATCTCAAGACAAAAATAAAGGCTCGACTTCTCTATAGCAAACCAGCCTTTCCTCCACTGATCCAGGTTATGGCAGTCTTTGTAGTACAGCTGGCCGATCAGGTCACAGTCTCTCTCTAATAAGCATTCAGCCACAGGGGGAACAAAATGCTACCAAAGAAAATGGGGTGAGTCAGATGAAGAAAAAAAACCCTCTTCCCCTAAAAAAAAACAAATCAAGATATTGCAAATCTATAAGACTCAACGATGAAATCCACAGTAAAAAAAAAAAAAAAAAAAAAAAGACTTTCAGATTTATGATTCATAAACCCATATATACACTAAATTTAACTTATAAAATCAAGTATAACATTTTTCCCATTCACACTCTACAATTCAAGCATTTTTGATTTTTAAAATACAATTGATTTAATTAGTGGTGTGACTATTAGCATTTGGTACTGTATAAAATACAGTACTGCTTTATGAATTCTGTTTCAGCAAATAAAAGAATAGAATTGCAACCATAAACAACTTAGCTAAAATAAATTCATATAGTATATGTCTTTATATCAGAGCACCTTTAATATATTCTTAAGGTCAGCATTAAAATGTTTCTTCAATTCCTTTTCTATTTTATTTTATTATCTTGTTTCAAACATTAAATCACAGAAGTTATTTCTTCCTACTGCACAAGAAACCTTTACACAAAAGATAGATCAGTATTCATTGAGAATGGCTTCTCAGAGGATTTTAAGCTAACAATGACACTTTATTCTTTGTGCAAAGGCTCCTGGCCTAACTGGAAAAGATAATTATCAGTATTACCTTAGCTATTGCCCAAGTCCATTTTCTTTGTGAATATGCAGTTTCAGCTCCAAATAGAAAAACACGTTCTGACATTAAGTAGATTTCAAAGGTAAAGATGTCCCTAAAGCAAGCAAGAGGAAACAGGCAGCTGTATGTAGTCTTCGTAACAGTAGATACACAAGAGTACCATTTCTCTCTCTATTTTTTCAATATTTCATACCTATGGAATGGAATCCATCTGCATTTCTCCTCCAATCTTGCAAGTACAACCCCACTAATAACAGAGTATTTTATAGCACAATATGATCAAAGTGCTTTTCAAGTCAATAATACATGTTTAGAGGCTACTACATAATAGTTTTTTCAGTAATTCTGAAATTAATAAAACTGTTTACATATAGTCACTAAAATTCATGAGGAATTTTTTGCATTTGCAAGTTCACATGATTTCAGCAAATATATTTTTGTGATGCATTCAAAACATTTTGTTTAGGTTTAATATAAGCAGACCAAGTCATTGAACGGGAAGTAAACACGTTACCACAGAATCATAGAAATGTTGGTTCAAAGGGATTTTTAGATGTCATTTGGTCTAACCTCCTGCTCAAAGTGGGACTGTCACTAACCATAGATCAGAACAGCAATGAAAAACCTTGGAAACCTTTAAGGATGGAGACTCCTATTTCTCTCAGCAACCTGTTCCTGTTCTCCACCACCCTTCTAATGAACAGGCTTTTGCTGTCATTCAGCCTGAAAACGCTAGGGTGAAACTCATGGTCACCGCCACTCCTTGTATCAGCTGCCACCACCAAGAAGAGTTTGGTTCTGTTGTGTTTAGACCACCCTTTGAAGTTGCGGCAGCACAAGAAGTTCTTAAAAGTTTTTTTTGGGGGGTCTTGTTTTGTTTCTTTTTAAAAAGTACATGATTATTTAAACAGATGGACCCCGTTTTTCTATTTTTAATTGACAGATAAGGATAGTGAGAGATGAAAAAGCAAACTACTTGAAATTGGGGTGGAATTTGGAAACTAAGTATCTTGTTTGACTTAGGGTCAGTCTTTAACTTATAAATTATGGTTCATCAATTTATAGTATGATTTCAACTGTGATCTCTCCCTATACTCCAAATACATGGAGTATCCTTTTTCCTTTCAATGCTGGATACCGAGATTTGTCTAAATCTGGAGAACTGAACATGAGTCAGTTCTCTCATAGTCAATGAACACTTTGAAAATTGCACATAAATACTTAGTTCTGACTAACAGAATGGACATTTTGAGGACCTAGTATTTCATTACATGAAATATCAAATTTCAGGAAGTTTCTCATAAAACTACCCAATTGCAGGTAAAGCACAGCAGGAGGTTAGTTATTCCCTAACAGTGAAGTATTCAGCCAAAACATTTTTAATTTAGATATTATCCTGGAGTGGAACCATTTGGAGACGTAGAAAGCAATAGGTTAGATTCAATGACAGAAGAAGAAAGCGATATTTTTCTTTTTTCTGTATACCACAAAGTTATGCTACTGCAGAACACTGAAGGCCATCTCCACTGTACTTTATACCATGTTGAGGCATCACCATGTTTCAGGATCTCTCCCCTCTGAATGCCCTTTATCTCTGTAGTAGCTAAAGTCCTTTCTTCCCGTTATCTTCTTCAGAAGGTTACTGAATAGACTGTTTTCTTCATAGACACTTTTGCTTTGTAATTACAAGAATTACAGTATTATACTGTAAAAAGATCTTGTTATTTTACATACACATACAAAGAAATTTAAAAGGAGTGTTACGGACTGTCCTGGTTTGACCACAACATGGACTTAGTTAGATGGATCCAAAGCATAGTTTAAACAAAAATGTTGTCTTACAGAAATCAAGTATCACTCAGATTTAGGTGAATCTCCATATGATGTTTTTTATGTAAAAATGGGATGTGAGAGTTACAAAAGAAAAACAAGACCACAAAAAAAGTTATTATCTTCAAACTAACACAATGTTCAAGAGCTACACTGTTGTCCTTAGATGCAGAACAAAGAATGGGTTTCAAAGACGGACAAATCCATGGCCAAAACCAAAAGCGTTATTGAGAATTCTAATCTGCTGCATTATTATCAAGAAGAAACAAAGCAAGAGTTTTGGCTTGAGGCAGAGGTCAATCCCAGAAGGAAAAATGAGTATTAATTGTTCAATTTATCATCATGTAACCTTTTAAGCACTGAGAGTATGCATTACAGTTTTAATAAGAAACAGATGTATCTAATTTATGCTGCCCTTTTAAATTACCCTAACATTTTCATTATATTACTATAAAAAAAAATATCCCTAAATACCACTTAGCACACATTTCTTGACGTCAACATAAAACAATTCAGCTTTTTTTCTAAATTGTATGTTCAAAATTCAGGAAAAAATAAACAGCTCTGAAAACCCAGAATAAAAATCTTGGAAATACCTGAGTTTGCTTATTGAAATATTAATTTGGGAACCTACCCTCTATTTAAAAAGAAGTCTGACTTGTGCACTACAAGACAGATAACTTCATTGATGTCAATCATACCATTAGGAGTGGTAGTTTTATCATTCTCATAGTAGCTCAGAAAGCGACTTTCCAAAGTGCACCATCTTTTGTTGCAATCTGTGATTAAAGAAATAATAGAAAAGTCAGTTGGCATAACAATAAAAATTACCTCTTCCTATAGAAGTTGCCTCACAGTATGCATAGCTCTGTTCTGACAGTAACACATTTATGATGAAATCTCAGTCTCGCTGACTTCAGTAGGCCAGGAATTCAATGTCTGTGTTGATGCTACTTAACGTATAGAAATTCTAGTACGTGGTAATTGAAGAAAAGAGTATTTCAAATTCAAACCACTTATTTTTACTTTATGAGTATACTAAATCGCTTCATAAGTTAACTTTACCATTGTATAGGGCTTTTACTTCACTTGCTGTGGAACTTGACAGGGGCAGAGCTGGTACGCAATACCACGTTACATATTTAGCAGAAGAGAGCTAAGGAAGCAGAAAGAAAACACACTAAAAACTTAGAAACACTGAAAGCCACAAAACCAATATATTCTGACAAGAGCTGATATGGGCAAGTGAATCATGGAAAGCCACAGCAAAAAAAGGGCTACTCTTTCACATTACTGGAACTAGAGGCCAAAAAGCAAGTCAATCAGTCTTCCATTGTTTGGTAACGCTTGCATGTCCACTCACTACTACAAGATCAAGGAAAACAATTAAAGCCTTTCAAATAGTCCAGAAAAAACAATGTCATACATGCCAGAACTTGTATCAATTGCACATTACTAGAAAACACAAGGAAAACACTGTCAGAAGTTGTGTTCTTTAATATGATTCATTTTTTAAAAAAAAATGTGCTACCAAAATAGCAGAAGATGCCAAACTGAAGAACAAAAAACTAATAGAACAACCTTTTCTAGGTTCATCAGTGGTTGAGCTCAATTCTCTCCTACTGCAGGCCCAAGTGTCAGATAGTAATGAAATTATACAGAATTTATTCCTGTATACTGGGGGAGATAAATGGATACATCACAGACAAGCGGTAGCTATAGCCATTTCAGGATGGCATGTTCACATTAGAATGAACTGCAGATCTCTCTTGTTGTTATTCACATATATACCTGGCAAGGGTAAATTCATTTAGCAACACTGCTAACATTTTGGAATGCTTTCAATGTGTAACAGTTTATAGTTGCTGACGATGGTTAAATTACCTACTAAGAATTCTATCTTCAAATAACTTTGAATTAGATATATTGGAGTACCTAGTAATGGCCATATATACGTTAAAAAAAGAAAAAAGAAGAGCAAAAATTCTGCAGAGCAACTTAAAAGTATTATTTGGCATATTAAGACCAAATGTCTACTCCCTGTTATGAGCCGAATATAAACAGCACATGACATAGCATATTAATCACTATTTGCTACTCAAAATATTCATACATTCATTCTAGCTTACATCTAGTTCTTAGAATATAATTTGAGGTGTATCTATTCCCAACTCTGCAGAGAAGCAGGTCCTAAGAAAAAACAGTCTGTTTATTTCTACAGCCTTAAAATTCCTATACAGCTGCAAATATTCTGGTAAAGTATTTGTGAGAATTTGACAAAACAGCTCTGGAAAAAAAAACAACAAAAACCCCCAAACTACAGTTGCATTTAGCCAATACTTACTTATTATGTTACCTGATATTTCATCCAATTAGTTTTTCCTATTGTTGTATGATTTATACATGTTTTATAAATATCTCTGTATTATTTTATTAGTATTTATTTGTATCATACTACTTGCTATGTAGTTCTATCTATATATTCTGTCTAAATACACATTTTAAATACTAAAATGAACATAAAATGAAGGGTTTGAAAATGTATAGGTGTACAGGAGTTGAGCGCTGAACTTGGAGAGTTTGACTGTTTAGGGTATTTTGTCCCCCAGCTTTCCCCCTCCCATCCCCCAAAGCCTATTCTACAAAATAGCTCACTGCTTCAATATTCATTAAACTGTTACAACTATCAAGGACGATTTTGGAACATCAAGGCTTTTAACAGGGCTCCACAAAACCTCTTACACTAAAAAGAGAAGCAAAAAAAATAATAAAAAAAACCCAACCAAACAAAAAACCCCAAACCTGAGCCACTAAACTTCTAACCTTTACTTTTTGATCCACTGCATCAGAATAGCACCAATGTTTGAGCTCCCTTCCTGCTGATCATCCACAGCTTTAAAAACAACTTTCCTCAAAAGTATATAGCACCACTGATGCTGTTATAATGAGAAGTACACGCAAAGTCGGTTTACTCTCTCCTGCACTATCTGAAACCCACATAATGAAAAACTGGACTATATGTGTTCCACCTGGTTGCTATAAAAACTGGGTTCAATTCACAGCACTGAATGTTTTCTTGAGTGTCCTTTTACCATTAGGGTTCAGCCCACAAAGGGATAACAGTTTTCTGTGACAACAAACACAGCGCTTGAATTTTTAGCCCTTGGCACTACAGGCAAGGCTGACAACTGCCTCAGAGATTCTTAACACTGAGGAAGAACTTAACTCTGGTTTTATGGCTAGAGAGCTAAACAGGATTCTGCCTTGCAGTCCTTTCCACAAACAGCATTTAAAAAAAAATAATAATAAAAAAATAAATCAGTAGATCAAAACCCCAATGTTCTTTGGGACAGGGCTCAAAATTTAGAAAAGTGCTGTAATCCCCAGTGAGAGAATGGTGCTCTCTCTCTGGCCCGGTGAGAACTGAATTAGTTTGCGGCAATTCAGAGCTGCTTCAACAGTAGAGCTTACTATTTTTCTCTGGAACTAAACAGTTAGGTCACTTTTTTGGGTAGTGTGACCTTATTTGAATCTTTACCGGCAGAGGAGGGAATTGAAACTGTATCTCCCAACCATTAGTACTCTAACCATCAAATTACTTTCTAAAGACAGTAAGAAGGAAAAAAACCCAACCACCTATTCCCAAAAATCTGATATGCATATCCCATATTATTTCATGTTAATAACATTCTATAAAGGTAGAAACAGTTCTTGATTGAAGGGAAAAAAAGTCAATAAAGAAGAGGAAGGGGGAAAAAATTACGTGTTTTATGTTTTAAATAGCAAAAAAAAAAAAATCCAACAAACTTCTGTCATAATACTTCTTACACATGGCTGAGATATATTAGAGCCCTCAGGCAAAAGCAGTTTCTAATTCAAAATTGCAGGGTTTTTTTGCTGTTGTTGAAAGGATGTTATTATTACATCTTCCTCCCTTGTCCCATTTGTCATTTGTCTTCTTGAACTGCAAATGGTCAGGGAAACCTATCTTTCTATGTATCTGTAAAGCACCCATCCCAGAAACATCAGTCCTGACAAACACATGAGTAACTCAACATTAACGTAAAAATAAAGCAAACAAACACCCCCAGAAAACAAACAGCAGAACATCTACCATCTACAAGACACTATCACAATTTCAGAGGCCAAAACCTGAGCTGAGGGAAATCTGGTTCCTTTCCATTTACTGTATGTTCCTTCAATTAGTAAGTGCAATGCTAAACAATAGACTATAAGCTTTCAAAGCAGCTTCATTTCTGTCCACTAAAAACATATGATGGCAGACAGTCAAAATTCAGCTGTTTCTTGTCTGAGGGCTTTCTTCTAAAATATTTTTAAGGCATCCTACTAATGATGCTCCCTTCCACTGCATCTCCCCAAAATGTACCACAGAAGACATTCTGTGAGCATTTATAGCTAAATCTCAATCTACACAGGTTATTTACAATTTTATACTGCACTTATCATTGTGTTAGAAGAGACCAGTAGTATTGCCTTGTACCTGATCTCTATCTCTTAGTGGCGTCTGTTTTTTTTTTTTTTTGTGAGTTTTTTAATATAGAAAAAGATACCCACAGCACAGAAGACAAGGTCTGCACTTAGAGCAAGTAGTAGTCATGTTTGCAGTTATTCCTTTCTTTCCTGAATAAGCTCAGTGCAGTTTCCAAACAGTCCTCAAGAAGGTCCTCTCCAGCAGCAGTCCTCTGCCATAACAAGTGCCTTTGTTAACAACTGCAAAGTTGCTGGGAAATGACTGTGATTGGGCATTATTGCTCTTGCTCACCCAATGCTTTCAAGAATTTGGACCCACACAAACATATAGATTCTTCAAAAGCATATTTTAAAAGGATTTACGTGCTTTAACATACTTTAATCTCCGCTAATGGTCTTAAAGGCATGGACCACAAGAATATGGACATAATCATATAAAAATATGTATATATCAACACAGGATGCCATGTCAAGATTTTAGGAACAATAAACTCAACCATAAATCACCCCAGGTTTTAAAAATCGATATCATTTGTTTGTCTAGATGGAAGAAAAATACATGGATACACCTGGGGACAGTAAGGGGGAAAAAAAGCTATGAAAATTATCAGATAACATCTCCCTCTCTCAAAAAAAAAAAAAAGGAAATCACAGAAGACTGACATACACAGAAGACCATGTATATCTACTGTGATATGCACATATTTTCCCCCCATTTTGTTGTAAAGTTGTTGGAAGTGCCCACTCCTACTTGGAATACTTTTAAAATTTGTGAGCTTGAGAAATATCCTAGGTGTTAGCTATTTGGACTCTTACTAAAAAGTCAGGACACTTTTAAATTATTTCTGGAATATTATCATTTTAGATGGAAACTACTTTTTGGCAGTCAGTAACATCTATCTAAATATAATTAAAGCAAGGAGTGTTTTTTATTTATCAATAACTGTTGTTAACTGAATAATTTTTCAGTAGTTCAGTTTTCTTCCTCTATCAACCACTGAATAGAGAGATCAAGACAATTGGTATTTTCTTTATCTGAAAGAGGTCTACCAAATCAAAACAGGATGTGTCATATCAAAGACATTTTATTTTTTAAAAAGTAATGCAAGTAGTTAAAAAGAACCAAATTTATCCAAGCCATACATATTCATGTATTATTCAAATGCATAATGTAAAAGTAAAATACCTTCTTTTAATTTCTTCTCTGTAAGAAGCTTAGCAGTATTAGAAGAAACTTTGTATAAGAATTCACAAAGAAAGGTGGAATGTGAAGAATCTTCAGAGAAGCCACTTTCAAAACAGGTATGACAGTTTGGGAAATCTATTAAAAGACAAAGGAGTAAGTAACACACAGAACTTACGTCAGTTATAACCATTTCTTCAGAGGTCTTTCTAACCATGTATCTGTAGATATGTAGTTCCTGTGCAATATCTTTACTACAACACAGATACATCTTATTGATTTATTTTTATAACTAGAGTAAAATTCCTACATATTCATTAAAGAAAACTTTGGTTACAATATTGCCATTGTCTACCACTGCTTGTCAATGTAATCTAAGATACGGTTTTCTGGTGTACTAAGCTTTTATTTTCATCCCTTATGTAACGTACTTCAACAGAAGGGAGTTTGTCTCTCTTGAGGGCTTATCTAGAAGTTCACCACCAACTCTGGCAGCAGACAGACAATGATTCGGAGAATCACTGTCAACCTGCAATGACCTCCCTTTCTCTGAAGAAAAGAACAAACACTAGCATCAGTACACGGTGATGCTGCCTCAGCTGGAAGGCTAAAAGTAGAAAAGACAGAGCCAAGACAAGCAAACTTCTCTCCTGATGCCTTAGAGCAGAGCTAGCAAAGAACCCACAGCTGCATGGCACTTGTGACAGAGCAATGCTCAGGCAGAACTTAAGGCACCGTGTTTGCTCTAGGAAGTCCTAAATCATCCCTGCATTTCCCGGGAAAAGTTTCGTTGTTCAGTCTATGCAGGGTTACTTTGCAGAGTGGCACGAGACAATGGAAAGTTGGTGTAGGAGTATGTCCACGATGCTGGCTGCGCTACGGCATAGCTAATTTTTTCCAGTGTAAATCTGTGTGTAAACCTTCATTCCCAGACTGCTTCAGATACTGTACAGCCCTTTTAAAAGGTAAGCTCAGGCACACCCATACTCTACAGCTTATTTATTTATTTACTTTTAAGAATAGTTTCCTGTTTTCAAGAGCCTCATAACAGTCACACACTGCAACCAGAACTATTGACTTTCAAGGCTAAAGTTTATCATGTGCTCCAAGCTGTAACAGAAGTTGTGATCTGAAGAAAACGATAGTTTGCTCGGATAGATCATATTATACATTCGAGGTGAGTTTTATTTTGGGAGGAGAGTTTGTGAGAAAACAGGCAGGTCTGTGTGCAGTAGGTATAGATATCAATTTAAGCTATTTTTAAGAAAAAACAAAGCCCAAGATTAACATTTTAGATACATGTTAACTGTATATACCCATTTTTTTCTGGCAAAAGCCTGATAATATTGGCATGGCAGATGACATTTGTCTTCTGTGTTATGAATAAGGGTATTATGTCTATTATTAATAAAAAAGCCACTCATAACTAAGTCCTAAACTTGATGTCTGAGCAAAATAAAAATAAATTGGTACAGTTACATATGCCGTCTGCTAGAAAACAGTTAACGCCATCACAATTCCCCCTACGCTATATTACTGTTGTTCAAATCAATGTCAATTTTTCTTCTAAATTCCTTCCTTCCTTCCCTTTTGCCCAATATAAAATTAGAGGATCAAGACAAAGAGAATATATCCTACCTGAGAACTTATTATGGTACAAGAATTCCATTTGCAGTCTTTGTCCAGCTTTCTTGGCTAGTAAGTATGGAGTACTGTAAACAGGGTCTCCAGTGGCACACATCGCATCAGCCCCACTAAACAGCAACATTAGCGTTTCTAGCACATCTTGTTTAACTACGGCAGCACAGAGGGCCTTATCATGGAGACGGAAAACAAGAAGTCTGTTTAAGTTAGAAAGTTATTGGCAACAAGTACATGTAATTTCAAAGCAAATCCTTCCACATCCAATATAGTTCCCCTGCATTTTCAGGGACCATAAACATTGAGAAGCAGAAGGAGTCATGAAGTATGGTTTGAATCTAGAAAAAAAACAGCAACAACAAAAAAAGAATCCCTT
This sequence comes from Ibidorhyncha struthersii, assembly GCA_013398815.1. NCBI lineage: Eukaryota > Metazoa > Chordata > Aves > Charadriiformes > Charadriidae > Ibidorhyncha > Ibidorhyncha struthersii. Next base: position 312,104 of record VZSZ01010412.1, read on the forward strand.
AACTTGGGAAGGATAACATGAACTAATACAACTGGAGGGAAAGCTTTTTTATTTACGTAAAAAAATCCTGCTCCTTTTCTTTCACACACCAAACTACTACAGAAAAAGTCTTACTATGTCAGACCTCAAAAGTTCAACCAAAGAGCCAAGATTTGATCCTTAAATTCTATTACTAGGACACAGACTGAAATTCATAGGTAGTTTTCCAAAACTATGGTCACAGCCTACATGCAACTATTCTTTAGGGTATCTTCATACTTGACCATGTTCCTTAGGATTGAAAGATCTCACCACATGCTAAAACATCAGTTCCCTTTCATTTTTGTATACACAAAGACAGACAAACATAAACTTTTTTTTTTTCATTTCAAAACGTTGGTCCAAAACCTTAAAACCTGGTCCAGAACTTTAAAACCAGGAGTAGCTACACAATTACAGAAATCTATTCCATAACAATTTCTATGATTTAATACTTATTTAAATTATTTAGTTAATGAATGAGTTTTTCTGAAATTATTAAGGCAGAAGTCACTCAACACAAGAAAAGGACTACTCCAAAATTCAGCTGCTCTAATAAACATATATGCATCCAGTAGGCACAAGATGACAGGGTAGACAGTTCAGTAAAAGTTCTAGAATTACTTGGCAATGACCACCTTATTACATGGTAATTTCATGTCTCTATAGAAAATTTGACCATTACATTTGATATCCTTTCTCAGTACTTAAATGAATAATTGACAGACACCCTTCCCTACCACCAACAAAAACTACAGACTTCAGAAAAATCAAGCCTGTAAAACACAGAACTATTTTCTGTGGTTTGCAGTGACGATATTATATAAAGTCTCTTGCACAGCTGCTACCAATACATAGAAAACAATCCAAACATTTTATTTTGCTAAGACATCGGTTTCCCCATGAAGCCCACAACTTCTGTGATTCTGTATAATTCCAATGAAATGGAGAAAACCTAAATCCAAGCTATACAGTGAGATGGTTCTATACTTTGGCTAGAGGTGTTTTAATGATAACTATTCTTATATGCCCTTATTTTAACTTCTTGTGTGTATAACTAAACACAACTTATAAATGACATGGAAAATAACACCTCTTTTTTGACACAATAACCACTGAACAAATGAGACCTCTCTAGCTGAAACCACAATAACTTACTGCCTCCCCACAACCTCTGCATACCCTTTGAGACAATTTGACAGTTGTAATTGCATGTATTAGCATTGTAATATACATGCATTTACATTTTTCTATATTCATAAACCCTAAACAATCATGACTCTGAAATCAACAGATATTAGAAGTCAGTCAAATGGGCATCAAAAATTACACAGAAATTGATAATTATAATTAGCATTTTCCACTTTATAACTGTAAAGAATTTGTGTTATTTGTGTAAAAGGAAACACTGAGAACATATGTTTTTCACTATTCATTTTAGCTTGTTTCATTTCCAATTAGCTACAAGCTACTGTATAAGTGTGCATGAACTACTTTCACCATTGATAACGCTGAATCATCTAATGTAATGGAATGTTAGATGTCAGACATATATCAAAAACACCTAAAGAAGGAATTTAAAGAAGTGAAGTGAAAATTCGCATCCCTAGAGTGAGCATTTGAAGAAAATAAAGATCTACATTCATCGATGGCTCTGGGAGACATATCACAGGCACCGTATAGTTACCATAACCTTCTACAAACTGGAAAAACTAGAAACTAAGAAATCATGAAATGAGTCCTGTAAAGGCTCCAAAACAACCCTTATTCAGCTCTGTGAGAATGTCACTCAGGATTCTGAATTTCTTTACCACCAGTTTAACAAGATGACCAAATTGCACACAGATACAATATGATATAAAAGGTATGGTACAGGCTTACCCATTCTAGTATTACCTTATTCAATTGTTCCTTGGTTTTATAGGGAAAAGGTGCTTTCCTAAATTTTCCTTCTTTGTATTTTTGTGTAATGAATGCTATCCTTTTTTCTGCAGGGGCATCCATATGCAGCTGTTCATCTGGGGGAAGATTTCCTGCCCAAAAACTGTTTGCCCTCTTATTTCCAATGATGATAAAGAGCTGGATGAGGTGCAAGAAGAAAATAAGCAAAACAGCATGAAGGATATGAAGCTAGCCTCTAAATAGTTTTCAGCTGCTGAAAGTTGAAAAAGAAAGTTATTAAAGAAAAGAAAATTGCCTGCAGGAGACGGAAGCCTCTCTCAGTCACTGCCTATGGTAATATATTAAGTCTGTAGTCGCCATTTACCGTCAACAGAAACTAAGCTTTACAAGGCTAATCAGTTACAATATTTCAATACGTATTAGAAAATACCAAGAAACCATCAAAGACGACTAGCATATGTTTCAAAGAAAACACCGATGACTCAACCCTCTCTATCACCACCATTTTTTGACACCCCAAGCAACTAAACTGGTAGTGACAAGTTTCCTTTCTTTTCCCCTTCTCAGTATTGCCCATCATGATTGCTTTCCAAAAGCATTTTATTTTTTTTCCCTAAAAAACTAGATGCTTGGAGAAATACTAAGAGAAATTGTGCAGATGGTTATAAAAAAAAAATATTTTGAATGACAGAAAAGTACATTATTCCCGGAAACATCAAGTTTACTGTAACAGCACTATGTTATTTAGCTATACGTTCAGTTTTCTTGTGAGTAAAGCAATAAATAACTCCTATGCATACAGTAGTTTTCAAGATGGAACAAAGAGTTAGAATATCACAACATACCTCAATAAGTTCATTGCTCCAAATGCTGGCATCCATTTTTAAACTCCGGACCTTTGAGTCTCTTGGTCCTAAAGATCTGTGCTGTCCTGAAAATCCAAGAGTATTTTTACTTAACTAAAGCACTTAAACTAGGTTTCTCTTCTGCTAAAAAAAAGTATTAATGAAGACAGATTTATTCTAATTGCCTTTTTAAAAAAGGTTGGGTTTGACATTTCAATATAAAATAAAAGCACCAATCCCCCCACCCCCCAAATTAAAAAAAAAAGTGGATTGCATTTGATAGTACCCTGTCTGGTGTAGAATACATTTGGGAGGGTTTGTTTTGAAAGGAAGCCTAGAGTTATAAACTATTTCCCTGAATCTACTGCTCAAGCACATATTTAAATATAAACCATGAGAGAACTCGATTTCTGTGGTATCTGAAAAAGCTATCCCTACTGGCAGTAAAATATGCCCTGATGTAACAGAATTAATACCCCAAATTTATACACTAAAAGTTGTTATCCTTTGTCATCCAGCCTTGCAAAAGCCACCCGTTTCCCACGAAGTGCTAGTGTATCTTAATTTCCACTAATTGTGAAGGATTATTCATCTGAGGGAAACCAATCACCTTACAGACCTGTTATTTATGCATGGAAGTGTTTTAGAATAAGGATGACCTTGCTATTAAAAAAAAAAAAAAAGTTATGTTCACTTTTTGTTTGTCAAAACTTTCACAAGGATGGCACTGTAAAAATGAAAAAAGCCAATTCAAGGACATACACAGATATGCAAATATGACATTTTGTAGAACCCACACAGCCTGTCATTAATTACTCTACCTGCACACTTCTTACAAATGACAACACAGAGATTGATGGATGCCCAGTCAGGACTGGGAGCTTTACAGTCAGCACAGCTCCTGTTGGACTCATTGAACCAAATCTTCTCAGCTACTTCATAATCAGACAGAGTTTCTGCTATCGATTGCTGCAGTGCTTCAATCCAGTCTTGTTTCTCTCTTTCCGACTCTGCTGTAAAGCTGAAACAATTGACTTTTCTGTGTTATTGATCTTTATTTTAAAGCCCAATTAAACATAGTCTGTAGTCTCTCTTATTTATTACATTTACACCCAAACTGACAGTCAGAAAATCTTCCTCTACACAGATATAAATACTAAGATGGAATGTATTATTTTGTATTTTTCGTCAATGAAAACTCCCTGTTTTCATGCTGTTTTCAACAAAACCATTACTAGCATGAGCTACATAGCTTTTGTAATGTTCAAGTTACACTACTGAATTACTTTCAGTCTTTTGATGTTACTATATACCAAACCTAAAGCCTGAACTTTAACAAAAGCATAGAATGACCCAAGGAAACGCAAAGACTTACTGTGGAGTAACAGAGTTGCTAACTACAACAGCCAAAAAATGCTTTTCGTTTAAATTGATCTTTTTGAAATATGTAAATAATAATACACAAACCCCAACATGGTGATGGCTGAGAAACTCAAAGAATTAGCTATCTACCATCTAACCACAGATTCAAATCACTGATCAAGATTAATTTACCTGCTACTCTAGTCAACTGAGAATGAAAGTAAATTCTTTGCTAACATTTAGCAAGCCCAGGAGAACAAAGTGATTTCTTCTTCTCCTGTATTACTGAGATTTCGTTTAAGAAACACTACAACACGTAACAAAAGGCTTTATTAGCATATACTTTTATTTTCTTAAACATCACCACAAGTCACAGCATCAGCCAAAGTGAAACATTCTACTGATTTCAATGGAGGATTTCTACACGGCATGGCACATGATTGATTCTTTTCTTTTCAAGTAAAATGCTTTTTATTAAATGGATGCAACGTTATTTCACTACTGCAGTTTATTATTCCTTAAGATGGAGTCAAGTTGTTAAAGTGACTTTCTTTTTCTGCCCTTGCACAGAATGAACAAAGAAGGTTAAATAAAAGTATGAATATATGGGCATAGGATGCCTAGTCAGGGAGGTAACAGATGAAGCCACACAGCTAAACAAAGGAAAGAAAATCCTTTTTTTTTTTTTTTAAAAATAAATGCTGAGCATTCTTAATAAAAACATTACCTTTTCATCCAAACTAGAGAAATCATTGTAGTATGAAACAACTATTTTAGTGCATTAGCTATTTGCATATTTTGTAATGTAAATATTAAAGTTCTTACCTAAAGCTTTTATAAGGAGTAATTATTTCAAAAGATTGCTTTGCAGTCCGATCCACTTGTTTTACATTTGCCACATTCATAGGGATTAAAGTGATACCAAATCCTGTCTTAAAATCCTACAGAAAAGATAGTAAAAGTTCAGGATTTCATCATTAAAGAATCAAATATACATAGAATAATTAAGCCAACATGGTCCAAAAATCCAAGGTCAGTAATACACATTTTGGCCACAACATGCAAACTCCTAATTCATTAATGGATAAATAAACCTATACTAAATTTTGTCCAAAGGCTACACTTCTAATTGCTAGAATGACCTTACTTGATTGTTAGTAGGAGAAAAAAAATGCATACTGTAACTATTAATAAAGGAAAAAAAGGTTAAATAACAGATTGCTTTAAAATGTGGATTCAAAACTGTGGAAGTATCTAGCTTAAATTATGCTTTAGTGACTAAATAATGTTTATACACTAAATCCTTCTAATTGACAGCAGTTTTGCCTGCTTTTAAACAGACTGTTTTAACAAAATAAAATATATTATGTATAAAATCCTTTCTTAAACCTTTGGTTGCTCATGCTTCTGATGTATTACATGAACTAAAAACGTCAAACATGTCTGAAAAAAAGTCCTATACAGCAGCTAAAATAGACAACGGGTTACCCATGACTCAAATATTAGAAATGCTAAATATCACCCAAGCAAAAAGCCAAACCCACATATCTTATCATCTGCAGGATGTTTAGTAAGTTAATTCTCACATAACAAGTAGTTGGGTACATGCTGATAAAAATATGAGCNAAATAAAAATCAATCTTACATTAACACAGTTGGGTAATAAAATGTTTGGTGAGCTCTTGTGAGGCTCTCTCAAATGCATGCATTTTGGAAACAGATAGGCACATATGTTATTTCTGATCTATTCAGAACACCATCAGTATCTCCTTAAACTGATTTAGATGTTCACCTAATGGTAGTCAGTTCCACAAGTTCATTTCTGGAAATATCAGCATACTTCTTGGAAAAGTAACTGCATCAGAAACAAAAACAAACTACATCACCCAAGCAAAAAGCCAAACCCACATATCTTATCATCTGCAGGATGTTTAGTAAGTTAATTCTCACATAACAAGTAGTTGGGTACATGCTGATAAAAATATGAGCACTGGAGGGGAAAAGCTCCAGAGTTACTGGCCTGTGCAGAGGGGATTGTTCTTCTAGTAAATACATATTTAAACCTGCATCACTGACAAGTTTCTCTTCACAAGATTTTCAAATTTTGTGAGCATTAAAGCTCACATGGGGAAGATACTTCACAAAACTCTTTTCACTTCATTCTGCTATCTCAGGTATGACCAAATAAAAATATTATTTTAGCCATGATTGATAAGGCTAAATCTGACATAACACATACAAGTGGAAGTACTCATTATATCACATGAGGCATTGAAGAAAATTATGCCCCAAAAGGCATTATAGTGTCCATTTTAAAATGAGATTTTTAAAATGCCATCATTTCCAGTAATTAAACATAGTGTGGTATCAGTCAGCTAATGTTTCTTTGCCAGACTCCTTGTTAAGAATTTTTATTTTTTTCTTTACCTTCTGTTAGCTTCGACAGTAATGGTGTGGAAACCAGGTGTGTATTTCAGCACAAACCCTTATGAAATGTAGTAACTTCTCAAAGTACCCTGGCTTAGCTACTCCTCGTATAATATATTTTTTAATATTTCTACCTTTTTTCTCCCCTTATATCCTGTAACTTAGACATGTTTATCCTCCTGCTTCATCTTCAGCGCCTACCTCATTTTCCTGTAAATCAATGGTTTTCATACTGACACATCTGCCTTTAGAAGAGAGCAAAGAGTTCTGTGAAGCCTTCACAGTCCCTAATTCATCCTCACAAATTAGTTCTTTTGGAAAGGAGTGGGCAGAACAATGTCTTTTTGAGTATGAACTTGACAGCATGCTCTGTAGCAGTGGAGCATTCTTAAAGTCAGATATCACCAGTGAGAAAAACAGAAGCACGAAATATAGTGTAAAAAAAAATAAAAACTGAGGATACAGAAATACTAAATTTTTATTTCTATTAGCAGCAGTGTATTAAACCTTCCAACCTAAACCATTCTATGAAATCAAATGAGCAAAATGAAAAAAGAAAAACCCTGCAAACTTTAACCTTCTAGAATTAAGTGGTTTGCATTTCTGAGACGTAAACTGGATACAGGTTTCATTTGTTGGTCTCAATTATTTCAAATAATTGGCCTTAAGAAGTCATGATTTTTAAAGGACAGGTAATGAGACAATTCTTGCACCTGAACAACAGTGCAATGCATTCTTTGTTTATTAATAACAAATGAATGTCTGCCACAAGCCATGGTTAACAGGAGTTCAATATACTCTTAAGTCCAGATTAGAGTTTACTGAAGGTAAGTGATGAGTAATGAAGACGACTAAAATAATAATTACCACACCGAGCCAGATCAAAAGTTCACCTAGTACACTTCCCTTTAAGCACTTGCCACTGGCAACTGTCATAAAAAGAATGTAAATCAGAAAAAGCATATTCTTATCTTCCCAAATAAGCTTCCAGCAGCCCAGAAAGTCCCAGGGTAAATAGCTGCAGCTAAGCCATCATACTTAACTAGCCATTGACGGCCACTTTCTCAAGGAATTTAAACAAATTTGTGCTTTGAGGCCTCCATAGCATCCTACTTTGTAAATTTCCCAAACATTAATTGCGCAAAAAAGTAGTTCCTTTGGTGCACATATGCTAGTGGAGGTTTTTGCCTGATAACTGAGAATTTCATTACATTAGAGAAAAGAAACCGTAACTAAACTTTATTCATCTACCTATTCCATACTATTCCTTCCTGAAAATCTCTATCCTGTGTTTCCTTCAGTCTCTTCTTTTTCATGCCTTCAAACAGCTAAGCTGTACCCGCTTTCCTTGGAGCAAGAAGGCAGCAGGCTGCATGGAAGCACCCTGAAGACTGAAGATCGCACATGTTTATGGCTGTGAAGACAGACACCAAACTTTGTTGTACTGAACTTAACAACGCAGAACTAAGAAAGCATTCTAGAAATGAAATGCATTAATTTGAAAGTCTTTACCTTTAGCTGGAGCACCAGCCCTCCAAAATTTGCACACATACCCCACGTACGAACAATCCCACTGAATCCACAGTGTGAGGAATCTCAGAAAGGTTAAGAAATTACAAGTGAGGAATACACTTTTCAGAACTGAAGATGGTGGCAAATTAACCAATTTCATTGCTACATTAGAGTGAAGTTATTTCTGTAATGGTCCAAACAAACTCTTTATGGTAACTGCACAACACTTCGCATAAAGCAGGTTTTGTGAGCGACAGGTACACTGGAATCTAATTTTCAAGGTTCAGAATTATATGCTTTCAGGAGTGAAGTCTTGTTCTCTCCTTCAGAAACCGAAGTGGGAATTGGTACAGGGAAGAAAGAAATGCTCCACTTTGAAAGATAAATTCACTCACTTTGAGTGCACAAGAGTACAATAGGGCCATTCAAGCACTATACAAAATGTACTGACAGCAAGACCAAGGAGTATCTTTTCAGAATAAGAATTGTCTTGCTTCTACAGGCTGAAAGCTCATTGTTTCAGATAGATTAAACTGTGTTAGACTTTCTGAAAGACAAATAAAAGTTTAAGAAGATTCAAAAATGCACAAAGAAAAATGAGGGTTGGGTTGTTTTTTTTAAATATAGATAGGTCTTAAATGTCTATATTTATACTAGCTTAATGAATTTGAAGAAAGGTTGAAAAATGGGTTGACGATAAAAGCTTTTTTTAAAAAAACCCAAATTCTTTACAGATATAATAAGATATCAAAAGTAGTCACTAAACAGCACAGTTAACTGAAGGCTAAAAATACTAATATGGGAAAGTAGTTAACTACGAGATAAGTACTGGCTTTCTGGTAAGGTGTTGTTCCTTTCTGAAGGAGGAATGATTATAACGTGTGAGTCTTGCTGTCATCATCACCCCTATCTGAAAAAGATATAACCTACGAAACCCTGTCATCTGTATATAAACTGTGAAATTATATAACTTTTTTTTTAAAACATATCTTTAACATCTATGTATAAAGTGCGTATCAGTGTACAAAATTGTCTTCTCTGTTATGTATTATCTTTTCATAGGCAAAAGCTACCCTGAGGCAGGCTTTACTAACCTTTTTTCTATTCTATTCTGGACCAAATTCAAGCAGCTTCAAAATTAGTCTCATATCTTTTCTAACATATCACCATTCTTTTACGGACACAGAAATAAACACCAAGGTTAAGGAAAACTTAAGGACATGTATGAATAAAATCATGCAGCTACATCTAAACAAGCGTAATTTTTAGAGTTGCTGAACACATAACTTTTGGTATATTGTCTTAAAAAGACAGGACTAGACATCTTTCTCTATGGAATTCTTAAACAGATCTGTAATTAGAGGCTGAATCTTGTGGCGCTCAGTTAATGAACAGACCTTCTCTACAAAACTAATCTTCTTCTCCGTGGAAAGTATAATCCTTTTTCTTTCTTTTTATTTTCCCCCCCCTCCACTAAGTTTTGCACTAGTAACGTTTGGGCTGGCATTCTTGTTGGTTTAATCAAACCAAAATTCATCTGAACACAGGAGTTCTAGAGCCACTGCTTGTCTTCCTCAACTTTTACTGCCTTAGCACTTATAATCACGTCTTTGGATGTGCTGTCTTTTATGAATTTAACATTACGTCCACAATATATAAAGTTGATTAAAAAAAAAAAAAACAACACAACAAAAACTTGCCTCAGGAAAACATCTTGGAAATACCCAACCACAATTATAAGTTTACCCCTACCCCTCACATAAAAATTCTTGGAAATAAACTGCAAATTTTATTTTAAAGGTTAACTAACTCTCTTCACATTAGAAATATCAGTTCATCTTTTTTTTTCTCAGTTTTTTGCTGGAGAACTAAGGGGATAACAGCAACAGCAGAGAAAAAGGAAAATTGCTGCCATGATTTCAAGAGAATATGTTTCTACATATGCACACACAGGCACATACATATATATGTAAATATATATTTGTAGTGTATTTTGAAGTACAGAAAGTACAGAAGTCTAGAACTCTGAAGTACAGAAGTAGTACTGATGTGTATTCCAGAAGCACAATTCGGAAATTGCTACATCACCTGCGTATTCTCACTGCACATCAGTTTCCTTCCTGTGAATTAAGATATCACGATTCCTTTCCATTTTTTTGTCTTTGGCTGTCTGATCTTGAGGTCATATAGTATTTAAGGGTGTGTGCAGATAATACAACAAGAATATACTACATATAAACATATATACACATACGTATGTATACATACATGTGTGTTTATACGTGCACACATCCTTTTTTTTATTTAATATCCATCTTTCTTACCATTTACCACTAACTTACAAAAGGTCCATCCACATTTCTGACACTACTCTTGTCCTATTGTCCATACACAGAAGGTTCTTGACCTTTAATCACAATATCTCTGATCAGAGTTCCAAAATACGACCTTACACATTTATTTGAATTTACCTTTGCTATTTGCAATAGCTCTTTAGGTTTACTTTGGGGAAGCTTCACAAAGTTTGTGACAATTAGTCTAAGACTAATTAGACTAAGAAAGATCTGAGAATTCCCTTAACAATTTAATGTGATTTAGACTTTTCCTTCATTCTAGCCCCATGGCATTTGATTCCCTTCAAACAACCAAATTATTCCAGAGAGATTACAAGCCAGTAACTAGAATCCCTCAGATAAAGCAATCATAGTTTCTCTCCTCTCTTCCTTAATTGGACGTACGTATTTCAGCCTTTCCAGCTATTAAGGAAGGCTAATTTCTGCAACAGAAAGGTGGGAAAAAATGTTTTCATGTTAATGAATAATTAAGACATATTTATGTATTAAAGTTTGAGAAACAGTGACTGGTAATGCAGAAATTGCTTTGATGATACTAATTCTTCTCCACAAGTTTATATTGATTTCCTCTCCTTTTAAACTACACTTAGGCTTAGCCTCCCCAGTTACCTTTCATCAGGTTTTTCAAATCTTTAGAGACTTATGCCCTCATCACAGCCTAAAGTGTTTTAATATAGATTTTAGGCAATAGTTACATATCACGGATTGGAATAAAAACCGCCACAAGTAAAGACATATGTGCTTTCTCTTATAGTCTTCCTAATGAGGTCTCAAAATGAAACCGCAGTGAAGCATATAGTATATAATTACACACACAAAAAAAAATGGTGTTAGAAGAACATACAGTTTGCTGACTCAAACCCTGATGAGCAAGGAGATGCTAGAATTCAAATTGTCTGTGCATGTTAACTCTGTAGCTTCATGCTCATCTCTTATGATATGTGGGGTAGTCACATCATCAATTTTAGGTTGTTAACTTAGCTAAGCAGAATTCCTGCGTCCCACAATAGAACCACTTGAAAGTGACTTGACCTATTATTCGAGGGGGTGTTGCCTGATGAGAAGCTCAAGCTCAACATGAGCTGGCAATGTGCGCTCGCAGCCCAGAAAGCCAACCACATCCTGGGCTGCATCAAAAGCAGCGTGGCCAGCAGGTCGAGGGGGTGATTCTGCCCCTCTACTCCACCTGGTGAGACCCCACCTGGAGTACTGCATCCAGCTCTGGGGCCCCTAACATAAGAAGGACGTGAATTTGTTGAAGCATGTCCAGAGGAGGGCCATGAAGATGATCAGAGGGCTGGAGCACCTCT
>VZSZ01010412.1:324309-355318 GCA_013398815.1 Ibidorhyncha struthersii
TAGATATTAGGAAGAAATTCTTTACTGTGAGGGTGGCGAGACACTGGAACAGGTTGCCCAGGGAAGCTGTGGATGCCCCACCCCTGGGGGTGTTCAAGGCCAGGCTGGATGGGGCTTGGAGTAACCTGTTCTAGTGGGACATGGCAGGGGGGTTGGAAATAGATGATCTTTAAGGTCCCTTCCAACCTAAACCATTCTATGATTCTGATTCTATGACTATTGCAAAACATTTTGTAATGACAACCTGAGATCCATAGTTTTGGAGGTTAAAAAGAACAGAGCAAAGGTGAGAGGGGCCACTTAGGCTCGTCAGTTACACACAGTAGGCTTGTTTGCAGTGAAGTGTATTGGACATGCTACTGGAGCACATCCTGCTTCACACCACTCCACATCATCACATTATAAAGAAAGCTAGTACAGGTACTTTGAGATGGCTCTGTGATGAAAGCCAACACGTAACAAGTGGGGACAACTAAGAGATTTGTTTCAAAAATGCATTCCTGACCAACACTCTAAGGTAGTTACAACCTTAGGTGTGACTTTTAATATAAGTTACAAATCTCTCTATTAACTTACTACAGAAGTGATTCATAATTGTCACTTCAGCAGCTATGTGTGTGTATTTTGCATTATCAATACAATTCACTTGATTATGCACCATCAGGCCCATGCCTTGCTTGTTGTATGGGATGGACCTAGGACACATGAAGATGAAAGCCCCCTTCCTGTATAGGCTGCAAAATACAAAAAAAAAGGAGGATCACGTAATCAAAGTGACTGAATACTATCCTAGAGAGTCAGCCCTTATCTTTGCCTTTGCCAATTTCTACTCAGTGTAAATCAAAAGCCTTAGCATACAGTCATTTCACTGTACATTTTTCATTTTCTAGTACCTGACTTAATGCTCTAGGGTTTGATTTGCAGAACTACCGAGCAACTGGAACTTCAGCCGAGACCTATGAAAGCAGTATTTTGAACAGGTATAGTTTGACATAAAACTATTCTCTCCCAACCCCCTATAAAAGACTGAGGAAACAGATAATGCAAAATATATGGATATTGGAATCATTCATTCTGTTTCTCGGAACTGTGTGGTCATATGGGGGAGGCAATCATGTTCCTTTACCTAACAGGAACTGATGAAAAAATAAATTAATCATTGTTCCTCAAATAGCCAACCACAGCAATTACTGATCATTTCCTCACACAACAATTCCTGTACTGGTGAATGATTCTTTCTGTAAGGCACTTTTCAACGGTGCAATAAAAAGGAACAGGTTAATCCATGAAAAGAAATTAAAATTATCAAGTAGTTACTAAGTAAACAATGCACTGACTGAGGTAGTGATCCTGTGGAAGAAAATAGCATATTTTAGTGTCTACTGCACAATATTAAATTGTATAGATTTAATTGGATGAAATTAAGGTTTTAGAAATAAGTCCCATTTTCCCATGTTTAAAGAGGGTATGCAAATCTGTAATTGTGGTAATGTTATTTCACACAGATCTTCTTTGAATTTTCACGTGTTTTTAGCTAAGTTCTCCCCCAAAGTGAAGTTTAGATAATCACAGGAGCATCTGTCTCCCTACATAAGCCCAAGTAAGTTTTCCCTCTACATAGATGTTTGGCTTCCATCAAATTCAACATAATAGCACCCACTGAATACCTCAGGTCTTAACAAGATTTACGGAACATAAGTCTGAGCAGAGGGCATGGACTCTAAGTTTCCCCGCTACCCTCCTCTCCAGTCCTAGAAGGAAAGGCTTTAGTGTATGATCACAGTGAATTAAAACAAGATGATACAGTCTGGAAAGAGATGTTCAAAGACAACAGCTACAAATACATACATAAATTAATTGCTTCAATTTCTTAGTCCTCAACAACAAAGCAAAAAGATGACAACAAAAAGGAGAGGAAGTTTTAATGCCAAATATTCACAAGTTTCTCACTTGTGCAAAAACATGCTGAAAGGGAAGGGGGGGAATCCATGCTGCAACCGTGTCTTACCATTACAAGTAATTTGTATGCATGCCATTTAGCGATGGTTCAATAACCTTTTCGTTATTTCTGAAACAATTTGTGTGAGCTGTTGCATCAATGCAAGGAATTGAATTCTACATAAAGTTGTACATTTTAACACAAAGCAATTTAAAGCTATTACTGGAAAGTAGAGTTCATGACTTAAAGGTACCATAGTCATTTGCATTGCTGCTTTAGAAAAATACTGAAAGGTCTGCATTCTTCAACTATTCTACAATTCAGAGTTCAGCTGAGGTACAGAAAGTGGGATTCAGACCATACTCCATTCTGCATGCACACACTTTTTCTTGTCACTCAACATACTAGGAAAGCAACAGTCTCACATCTGAGGCACACAAGACAGAACCAAGCATCAAAAGCAAGCTGGTGACACTGCTTACAAAACCTGCCTTGCTATCTTCCCAAATACCCTCGCAGGTATCAAGCAAAGACAGCAACAAAACTGCTCTCTTTTACCAATCCCACACCCCCACATGAAAGACAGGTGCAGACAAAGCTCCAATTTGAACAATTATGGTAACTTCCTTCCAGCAGGGCTCCTCTGCAGTTTGGAGCTCATCCAGAAATGAGCATCTTGTTAGCTAGAGAGGCTGAAGCAACTGCAGCCTCCCTGGGCTATGATCTTTAATTTTGCCGCTTCGTGAAACATCATGAGATGACATAAAGATAGTGCAGCTAAATAAACACGTAAGTAAAATTCAAAGCCTGTCATGAGCAAGTACAACTTATATTCAAGGCTTTCTGCTTTATTCTTATTCCAATGGCCACTTATAACATTGCCTCATATTAAATGAGACAATCACGTTCCTTAAGATACACAACTCGTAACACGTGGAAACTCATGCCATGTCAGAGTTCATTTCTTGCTGCTTGCTTCACACATTTTCATCCTAAAGAGATGTCAGTTTAACATATATGAAGCCTATAACTACCTGGAAATTCCTCAATCTTCCTCACTTTTATTGTTTAACCCCTTCCACCTGCCTATTATTTTTTTTCCCATTTAGCTGGAACAGGTATCCCTATAGCCACCCTCTCAAACTCACACATAATTTTAAACACTTCCCCTATAATGAGCAACCAGAGTTTCTCTTGTTCATAAAAGGGCAGTTTTAAACATAGCTATTACTATTGAAATTTTAAGTAACCATCTGGACTCTTCTTCGGAATTGCTTCACAAATCTTCCAAAAAGGGTTCCAGTTATCAAGACTGTTCTCCGGAGACCAGAAGGATCTGTGTATTTTTAAAAGCTCCACGTACAGTTATGGTTTTCTGAATTCACATCTTCATAATTTTCTTGCTGAAGCTCTACATACACACCGAAGATCTTGTTATATATTCATAGTCCTGACAAACTGCTAACAACGTGTTTGAACTCCTAGAGGAGGGACAGATTGTGAACTTTTTTGTGATATTTTAAAATCTAGAACGCTGCTTATGCAAAATTGATGAACCTCTTTATAGACCTTTTTGTACAGTCGTCACTGTACAATAGAAAAAACTAGTATGATACCCCCACTGGCACAGATCCCCTAATGAATCAAGAAAATCTCCAAGTAATGGAGTTCCTGCCTTCCTCCGAATTTACCTGTGGAGATAAACAACTATGACATTGACCAGTAAAAAGTATCATTGACTGAGCACAATGCTTTTACTTACTGACTGCAAACAGTAAAGTGCTAAGACAATTAGTCCTCACTGTCTATATAGAAAATTTTATTTCCTACCCCCCACTTTGGTAAAATAAAATTTAATTCTATGACATCACATTTCACAAGTGAAAGTAATCCACAATTTGTCCTTCAATAAGTATCAGCAAAATAACATTTCCTGATGGAGAAAGTTTTCCAAAGCTTTTTGTAGTCACGAATCTAATCTCCAAGCAATCTGCAAAATTCAAAATATTTACAAAGGACAATTCACGTCGAAAAGAGGAGGGGAGAGGGGAGAGGGAAAACATTTCAGCACTTCTTTAAGTGCCATCCAAATAGGATTAACTATGATGGACATTTTCACATCTTTAAAAAAAAAAAAAAAAAAAGGCATCTATGGCTTTACAAATACCCTAAATTCCAAACATACCCCATTTTATCATAGGTGGATCACTATGGGATTTCCCTGCTGATATTAATAAAACCAGTAGTTCACATTTCTGATCCTGTCATTGAATGGCCCTTCTGAGATGATGCAAATTGCAACAAAACACACCAAAAAAAACCCACAACATCTTATTAGGTGTGTTTTAATGAAATACGGAGAGCTCTGAACTGTGCTACCAGTACTTCTTCCAGCTAGGGAGATTTTAGACACAGAGCCACAGAGAGAAAAGTTGCGCTTTAACAAGTGACATTATGATCTTCAATTTAAGAGAAAAGAAAATAAGCTAAGGAAAGCATAGACCCACACAAAAGCTTTTGGTCAGATGGTATAAGTTCTCACCTGTTTAAGAAATATTCAACCTAGCACAAAGGAGACATTAAACCCCATCAAGTTTCAGATTTGCTTAAAATTTGAAATTCAGAATCTTTTGAAATATCTGAACCAAAATAGCAAAGTCAGTTTTATTCTTATAAAAGACATCAATACATCTTTAGTAGAAGAACTATATTTTGAGTGTGTGCGTGCATGCACAATAATTTTGAAGAACGTGCCTTCGACTCCGTGGAGGTACAGACATTTTCTAGAAGCCAGCATGAAGCAGCAACTTTCCACTACTGCCTAGAATAAGAAACCTAAGGAGACCAAGCTGTGATGTGTGAATTCTTCCCACTTCCATAATAATTATTCTACAACAGTGAAGGGACAGCAGCACCCACCGTTTGGGCATATATTCTTCTGTGCCTGGACCAAGAGAGGGCTGATGCCATGACAACAGCAATGCTTTTCGATAAGCTTTTGATAAGCAGGAATCTTTCCTAACCCAGTCAGTCATTTCAGCATTTCCTCTCCTGGGAAGACATCCTCCTTACATTTAGTTCAACCAAAAATAGAGTGGGTTTTTTGGTTTGTTTTTGTTTGGTCAGTTTTGTTTTTAAAGAAAATACGTTCTTTTGCTGTCTTTAGATTCACATATACTAGTTTGTCTTTATGAAACAAACAAAGATGGAAATAGCCGATGAATACACAGAAAGTATTTTGATTTTTCATAAAGCAAAATCACTAATGGACACACATACAGCTACTGCTTAGCAGCTATTCACTTTCATATTTGCCTAGGCTTTTTGTCATGAAGGTAATGATTCCACATAAAGACAAGACTGTTAGTATAAAAGTAAATATGTAAGAAAGAGTTTCACATATCAGTGCAGTTTATGAATAAGCACACTACCTAAATACTGAAATAGCTTGAGTATTAAATGCTTATAGAGTTTACCAAACTCCTAGTATATCCATCATAAACAATTTTTGTTATGAGCTCATATAAAAGCCATTGCCATTTGTTTTTTGCAATTTTTTTTTTTAATTTTGATTGTACAATGATTAAAGGCATTCACAACTCAAAGAACAACCCCAGGCAGTTACAGAGACGCTATTCATATCTTTGCAGGTCAAAAGTTAAACCAGGGTCTAGCTCTAAAACATCTGCACTACACTCATGTTCCAGGACTGATTCTAGAATTTATATAGTCTTACTGAACCAAAATGCCTTTGTCTTAATTAACATAACAGTCTAAATTTTTATGAATATCTGTCTTCCAAAACTCAAAAGTTATGAGCTAGAAGCACTTTATGTAAAAATTAAGTTCAAGCTTGCAATGAAATTATTTTCTGCTAATGAGAAGCAAAGGCTAACATCTAACAGAAAAATAAACCGTTTGTACAAATATGGAGCTACCATACTCTAAAGAAAATACTATGAGAAATTAAAAGTTAAAAAACTACACACCAATCCTTAAAAAACTCCGTAACATAGTCCTCTCAAATAACCATCATATTCTGTGTTACTAACCAGAGACTGAGATGGTAGAAAGAACACTGAAAAGTACATGATCTTTAACAAATTATCTCCATTTACCACTTCTACATTTATCTTGTGTTTGTTTCACTGACCTTCCGGTTATCACACAACGAACAAAACAGGAAGATCTTGTAGGACCCAGACTAAGCTACAGACACACAGCTCCCTTGTAGCTTAATGAGTCTACCCGTCTCCTGCATTCTTTTCACTTCTCAGGTCTCTCTCTCCCATCCATCTCAAGGAAGAAATAAATCTTGCTCATCTGAATTTAATGATCAACTGAAAAAGCAAAACTTGCCAACAGCAATGTTAAGTCTGTTTCAGAGCACATTCTTGGGGTGGGACAACAGGCCCCGATCACTACTTAAACTGTTACCCTAACACCATTAACAAGCTGAGTAATGCAGCAATAGAACGTTAGCTTTCACGTTTTGCAAGTTTACAAATTTGTTTCCCCAATGTTCTATTAGAACAGCCTTCAAAATCATGCAAGAATAAAAAATAAAAATATTTTGAAACATACACATATTACTATGTTCAGATAAGACACCTTAGGAATCAGAGATTAGTAAAGAACAGCACCTACAGTGGCAAATTGTTGCTGGAAAGAGACAAAAAAGTGAAGAACTGATTTACAG
This sequence comes from Ibidorhyncha struthersii, assembly GCA_013398815.1. Lineage (NCBI taxonomy): Eukaryota > Metazoa > Chordata > Aves > Charadriiformes > Charadriidae > Ibidorhyncha > Ibidorhyncha struthersii. The sequence continues at coordinate 330,948 of VZSZ01010412.1, forward strand.
GCTGATCTAACAGCAACATCCTGACCTAGACACCAGCAAACTGAACCCATTTCACGTCATGACGAAGCACAGCTATGAAAAATCTGTTCTGGCTCACAACTGAAGGTATGCAGGTGCATCCCATCACACAGAAGTTGCATCAAAATTTCAAAAGCTTGATCAAGATAACACTGTAAAAGAAAATCTCACAAACAGTAAAATAGAACTAGAATTAGAATTATGAAATCGCTCCATTTCCGGATATTCAGAAACACAGCAGCATTTTGTACCAATTGCGGGTGAGGAGGCTTGTAACATGCTACAATGATTTTTGAGAACAGAAAATCTTCCAAAAAAAAAATAATCCTTCTATATTAGCAAGAATGGGCAGCTGCAAGCTGCAAACACACTGAAGTTAAAAGGAGGTATATTTTCCCAGCATGACCATGCCATTTAAGAAACTAGGACGAACAAGAATTCAGGAATGCAACAAAATACTGAACTAAAAATGAAAAACTGGCAACTCTGACATTAATGGCAAAGCTCCAACTGACATTCACAGAGCTTGAGATTCACCCCAGGTATCTGTGTTTACATCCTACAAGCAACAGCTTTCCTTTAACTGCCCTGTATATACTGAAAATATATCTTTTAACTTTTCCACTTAGGACAGGCAGCTAGAACAAAATCTGCACAGGCTTCTTAAGGTTAATTCTAAAATACATCTCCCTGCAGCACAGGAGAATGAAATTTAGGTCTACAGATAAAAGACCTGCACAATTAGAAGACCTGAACAGCCAGCACCACAGAATCATGCAGAACTTTGATGAGATAACATCTTCTGGTTTTGTACCTACAATGCACTCCATTAACCTTTATTTTTAATTCTCCCTGTAAAACTCCAGTACAGCTCCATCTGCATACATTGAGATGTTTCTGATATTCCATACCTCATCAATAAGAGAAGGATGAAGAAATAAAGCCTCTGAAATAGAGCTTTGCGTAGATGTAACCCTTTTATTTCTACATCAGTATATACTGCTGAGAACACCAATAAAGATACTCAAGTTTCATGTGTAAACTGCTAATTGTACATATTTACCATAAGCAAGTCCAAGTGCCAAGCATCATCCTCAAATCAGGCTTCTAAGTTTTACCAACTGCACATTGGCATTAAATAGAACTGAAAGGACGAAGCAAGTCATGTATCATCCTTTTTTTTTGCTGTAGGAGGAAAGTGAGAAACCCACAAATACCTATGCACAGGAATGATTAGAGCTCACAGAAAACAAACAGAGCAACAGCTGATGTATTTATTCAGGGTGAAATAAGCCCTTTCTAGATAAGTCACATAAAAATGGCAGGTACCTCTGCTGTGTGGTTGGTTTGTTTTAAACAAAATAAGACAAAAGATGCTAGAATCCCCCCCCTTGCTTCTTTTTGTGAAAAATAGAAGTCCAAGGTGAAACAAACCAACCAACCTCAACATCAGAATCCATCTCCCACTCAAGCATCAGTGATGACCAGTCAGCACTGTCTCCTTCTCCTCTCTTATGGCTACTCAGGACTAATGAATTTTGCCTTGATCAGTTTCTCAGCTTTCGTTATGACCCCCATCTCCTGGCTCATCAGTTTTCTTGCAGCCCGGTAAATTGGCAGCTGCTCAGTTCCTTCAGGGGAGAGAAGCGAGAGTCAATTGTAATAATGGGCTGCAATTACTCCTGTGTTGCAGGAACTGAGCTGCTGACTGCTGTCATTTTATCTGCCTTTGAACTTCTTTATGACCCCATGGCAAGGAATTACAGCCCTCAGCTGGAAAAAACATCACACCTCTCATCATCACACAACGTCCTGCAGAGCCTCTCTAACGAGTGCCAGACAGGCTGATTGTGGAACAGGAAGCAGTATACAAGCCCATATTAATTATACTCATACAGCCATACTGCTTCAAGAACCTTTTTTAAACCTCACTCACATACCCCTAACACAGCTCTGCCTACTGGACTTAGGACTGTAGACATGTATAAACATGAACAAATGCAGTATAGGGGATATAGACTCCTCTCTGCCTAGATGCAGAGTATAGAAACCCACACGATTTGAAAACATTGGATGGTACAAGACAGAGACAATAATTTTGTCATAATCAAAATGGGTCATATCCAATAAACAGCAGTATTTTCTTTTTAATAGATTAACTCACCTTAAACAAAGAAATGGACCAGAGCTGTCATACTCAAATATTAGGTAGCAGAATCCCCCCAAAAAATGGCAAAGTAAATAACTAAAGTGTTTATCTTCATGAGTAAAACACACTTGTCAGCCATTGCATTCTTTGGCTCAACATTTTTATCGAAGCAACTTTTATTAGAAATACTGCAGAAGTACAACATAAAGGTCCTCAAAAGAAAAAAAAAAAAACCAAACAAAAACCAACCAACCAAATAAAAGTTGTTTGAAATGCTCAAAACATACTAATATCACTAGGCATCACCTGAAATACAAATAAGATTATTTCCACCTTTTATTTCCTGAATCTTTCCTTTCCATCTTCTCTGTTATTAAGCGGAATATGTTTTCCTTCTCAGCCACTGTCCAGGCATGTTCACATGGTCCTCCAGATGACCACTGTCAATTGTTTTGGCAGCCTTCCACCTTAAGTAAAGGTAACAAAGCTTGACTTTTGCTAGAATTTGGTGCATGTAACATTTTTCAAATGTTTCTTTAAAAGTATTAGATATCTATCAATCATTCTGGTGGATCCCTGGGGGGGAACCTGACCCACATGCTGAGACGGAAATAACTTTTGCGTGAAGTTTTCTGGAAATATCTGTAAGATATTGATTTTAATGAATGAGTTTTAAACCACACCATCTCTAACAAGATATTATTTTGCATGCAAGCTATTTAAAAGGGAGAATTTCATTTAATAACAATGGCATTGAAGTGTTTCATGAGGCAATAATTCAGTTTGAGTTGATTAAGTTCAAATTTGTTGGCCTAGCAATCTATTAACCAGGGACAGAAATTATTGCTGAGAAAGCACACTGGGGCATTCCCCACATTCTTACTATGCTGTAAATCATAAATTCCCTTCCTTTTGCTGTAAGGATGGTGCATTTATTTAGAATAAAGTTTGTAGATATAAGATAGTGGACTAAAAAATAATAACGCTTTATTATCTGAACAATGCCATACTGCTCCAAACAACATAAAGAAACCAGCACAAATGAAGAACAATTTCTTCAAGGTCCAAAAGATTAAAACATCACTTAAGTAACAATGATATTAAAGTTCTCAGTATTTTAAGGATCATCTTTGTAATGCTTATTTTAAACCATTCACTTTGCATAACTCATGAAAACTCAAATGGCCTCATTATTTCAGTAGTCCCGTACCAATTCCAACCTTTCTTTCAACTGCCAGTAAAGGTACTGTTCACATTTCCAGTGCACACCGTGCAGAAGACAACAGTTCTGGAGCAAGTGTCCACTGTTTGATAGATTGTTCGTAACAAAAAAGGTGGATGGTAAAAGAGTATGAAGGAAAAAAAAGAGGCGGGGATGATGACTACAAATTCTGGGCTTATTAAACAAATTCCAATGGTCCTTACTCTGATGAACTGCAGAGATTGAAGCGAGACCCCAATCCTGAAAAACATCATGAAGTACCACCAGAAATCCATGAATGGCAAAACAGTTTTCTTTATGAACACTGTGCTTTTCCTGCTTGTTCAGCTACTGCAAGCTAAATGCATTACGATCAATCACCTGCTTTTAAGTGCTTGGGGTTCTAGACATTACAGTGTCAGTTACAAGGCACATTAATGAATTGCAGGCATACACTTTGGTCTCCTGCTGGTGCATGCTAATAATTTTATTTAGTATTGCAACCAAGGAGAACATTTTAATCATCATAATGTGACTGTCAGTGCTCATCTGATCATACTCATCCTAGATTAGGCAAATCCTAAAGTCTTCAAGAATATTGCTTTTCCACTTCAGACAGGACAAAAGAATAGTCTCACCTCACTGTTGAAGTTGAGCTTTCACAGAAGGATATCCATACAACTTAGCTCCTTATCATATAGGCAATGTACTAAAAAAAAATAAATCCTTTTGTGACATTACTTGTCTGAGCTCTGCCACACCAATTAAAGATTAAATTCATAAACTGCATTTAGTTAACTGAGTTGTAACATTTCAAAATTGGCAAGTCGATAACAAGATATATGCTAAATAATTAAAAATTTGCAATGGCATATCATGGTATTTTTAACTAATTAGGTTTTGGAATTCACATACGCTATCATAACATGTTTGCACCTATCTTTAAGTTTGTGGAACGAACACTTCAGTGAGGATATGTTGTCTACACTGCCTAAGAAATGCTCTGCTCTTTGCTGTTGTAACAACTTTGTAACTTTATGTAAATATTAATATATTTCAGCTATCCTAATTAGTTTAATACCTGAAGTAAAGGATGCAGGCTGAAGAAAAAAAGTAATGAGCGTTGCCACTGGTATGTTTAAAGTTAGTTCTGTCCTAAACATGGCAAATACATAGAAGTAACAGATAGAAGAAGTGTGTTTTACATTGCCCTCAGTTTAGAGGAGAAAAAGCAAACCAAAGCTACTGAGTAGTTTTTCAGCATGTCTCCTTATGAGAACTGACTGATATGTTTACAATTAAACAGGAATCAACTAGGTACAAAATAATGTTCTAGCTGCATTTAATTCCACAGAATATTGAGCTATTGAAAGAAGAGAGATCTAACTACTCTTGACAAATGCTTCTTCTTTTTTCAGTTTCATCATCTCAAACCTTCTTCTTGCACATATAAAAAATTTAAATTTATTTAAGTGTATATATATACACATATGCACACACACTGATTATACAACCTTTCAGGCCCAGTGAATGCACAAATAATTTGTTCATTTGATTTAAAATAAATAAATACATGCAGACCTGGTCTACCATTAGAAATGAAAGTACACATAATGATGCTCTGCCTTCCATATTTAGGGCTTTTGATCCAATAGATTATTTTACAATGGGATTTGAAGCCAAGCTAGTAGTTCTTAAATGCAAGTAACATGTATAGTGATGGATAATGCTCTCAGATAATTCCACTACTCTTAGAGGGAAACGATTTCCCTAATACTGCATTAATAGTGATATAACCTTATGACAAGTAGATCTAAAACCTTCTTCAACTGTTTACGCACGTGCTGTGCACTCTTTAAAATCTTTTTGCTTTGTATTATTCAAACAAATCCTACTTTTCTTCACTGATAATTTTTACATGTTCAAGGTAGCTGGCTGTACATGTATTAGTCATCCAGAAAGCTTGACTGAGCATTATTGAGAACCTGATAACTTTGTAATTTCTTTCTTCCTTCCCTACCCTCTACCCCAAAAACTTTGTGATTAATTTGATTTGATCACTGGGGAAGCATTAGACTTTCATCATGTTTCATGATTGCTTTAGGTGTACTCACATCTCAGTGAGATCTTAATAGCATAAAAACAAATGAACAAGAAAAATAAAATCCTCATAGAGCCAATGTTTAACTGCGCATAGAAATGTTTAACATTAACTTTTTAACTTTTCTTTGAAAGAATTCCTGTTTATGCTCTTCTCCATGTTCTTTAATCATATCTTCAAACAAGCTAGAACAAGGTTTTTTACAGAATTCAAGTTACTTCCGATTTAGTTATTTCTGATGTCATGCATGATCTTTGCCATGGTTTTGAGTATGGAAGTTTGGAATGAATTTCTTGCCAAGGAACTGCTGGGAAATTAGGAATACGACCTTAATCTATCATCCCAGTTACAGCCTGGTACAAACAACTGTATTTAAAAGAGGTTGGGTCACTTGCTTTCACCAATGAATCTTAAAATAAGAACTTTTTCTGTCACTTCCACCTATTTAAAGCATTCCAGGCCAGGCTCATTCACATGTTTGTAGACACGTTTGATCGTAGTCCTTACCAGCAATCAGGTAGAGAACACTTTCTTTAGAGAGCTTCCCAGTTATTATTACAAATAACAGCTTATCACCACAGAATCTCCAAAAGGACACATGCTCTTGGGGCAGGGACAATGAGGATAGGGGAGACCGGGAACACAATGACACAGATGACACTGTTTCTTGTTTTCTCATTCTCAGTAATTCCACCTTCCACTGCACCATCCCAGTGCATATCAGTCACTTCTGTCTCCTCTCACCACCTATAAACTATCTGAAAGGTCTTCCCATTCCTCCGCCCACTTTATTTTGTTGCTTTTAACCCCCTACCTCTTTCCCTAACTTAATTTCCCAAACTGTCAGTTGCTTTGCCCAGAGTTCCTCATTAGATCTCATGATCTTCTAAGCAACGATTTTGCTTTCTACTCAACTTACATTCAACTCCTCTCCCCAACTCTTCTTTCATATTGCTGTCGCCATCATGTTGGACTCATTTTGTATTCACAAATATTATCAGAATGATACAATGAAAAACATAAATATATTTAAAAAGGTTTTCTCATGCTGCTTTAGCATGACAAACAATCATTACTTACTCATCTTCGGGGCTTCATTTAACAACTGTTCTCTGTTCACCTTCCATTGTTAGACACTTTCTACTGTACTTAATAGATCTTTTTTTTATTAAGGGTTTTTCCTTCTCATCCATCATGTTCATGATTAATAATCAGGATTACATTTTCCCCAGGGAAAAACAGAACATTTCCTAATGAGTAATCCCCTTGCAGAGGATCATTATAAATTCCCATTGCTATATACCAGAAAGTCACAGACTTCTAAGTCTGCCCCTGAACACCAACCACATCATATCTGGCACTGTATTTCACAGAATCATAGAATAGTGGGCTGGAAGGGACCATTTAAAGATCATAGGTCATATAGTCCAACCCCCCTGCATGGACAGGGACATCTTTCACTAGATCAGATTACTCAAAGCCCTTTAAGCCTTTGTTTCTTAAGGGAGATAAGAACACATCTCGCTTCCTACGCACACAGATTCATTCACGCATCTGTTCCACTTCCCTCCACTGACATACACATCACTTCCTCTCTTTCACAATGCCAATCTCAAGCATCATCTTTGATTTGTCCTTTCATGTATCCCCTTATCTGTTCTCGACACTATCATAGAATGGTTTGAGGTGGAACTGACCTTAAAGATCACCTAGTTCCAACCCCCTGCCATGGGCAATGACACCTCCCACTAGATTAGGTTGCTCAAAGCCCTATCCAGCCTGGCCTTGAACACCTCCAGGGATGGGGCATCTACAGCTTCCCTGGGTGACCTGTTCCAGTGCCTTACCACCCTTAAAGAATTTCTTCTTAAGATCTAATCTAAATCTACCCTCCTCCAGTTTAAAACCATTACCCCTTGTCCTATCACCACAATCCCTGATAAAGAGTCCCTCCCCATCTTTTCTGTAGGCCCCCTTTCGGTACTGTACCAGCACCAGTGTAGGTACCAGTACCTGTAGGTACTGGAACACCGCTAGAAGGTCTACCCAGAGCCTTGTCTTCAGGTTGAACAACCCCAACTCTCTCAGCCTGTCCTCATAGGAGAGGTGCTCCAGCCCTCTGATCATCTTCGTGGCCCTCCTCTGGACTCACTCCAACAGGTCCAGGTCCTTCTTATTTTAGGGGCCCCAGAGCTGGAAGCAGTACTCCAGGTGGGGTCTCACCAAGAGTGGCGTAGAGGGGCAGAATCACCTCCCTTGACCTGCTTGCCACGCTTCTTTTGATGCGGCCCAGGATGTGGTTGGCTTTCTGGGCTGCGAGTGCACATGGCTGGGATGCTTCTCATCCACCAACACCCCCAAGTCCTTCTCCTCAGGGCTGCTCTCAATCCATTCTCCACCCAGCCTGTATTTGTGCTTGGGATTGCCCTGACCCACATGCAGGACCTTGCACTCAGCCTTGTTGAACTTCATGAGGTTCACATGCACCCACCTCTCCAGCCTGTCCAGGTCTGTCTGGATAGCATCCCCCTCCTCCAGTGTCTTGACTGCTCCACACAGCTTGGTGTTGACAGCAAACTTGCTGAGGGTGCACTCATTTCCACTCTCCATGTCACCAACAAAGATGTTAAATAGCACCAGTCCCAGTACCAACCCATGAGGAACGCTACTCGTCCCTGGTTTCCACTTGGACATTGAGCTGTTGACCACAACTATTTGAGTGCAGCCACCCAGCCAATTCCTTATTCACCAGGTGGTCCATCTGTCAAGTGCACGTCTCTCCAATTTAGAGACAAGGATGTCTTGCAGGACAGTGTCAAATGCTTTGCACAAGTCCAGGTAGATGATGATTATCATGCCCTTTGCCATCTACTTGTTTAATATAACTTCCTGTAATACATCTTTTGATGTTGTCCAGTTTTGCTTTAAATGCCCCATTAGCAGTAGAGAGGAAATTAAAATTACTAGGCACTCTCTTACTGGTTCAATCAACATGAATAAACATTTCCATCTGCCTCAGAGCAAATCTTTTCAATCTTCAACAAAATAAAAAACCCTCTGAAATCAATAAGAGCATTGAGCCAAAATGAAACAAGAGGTTTTTGATAAGAAATGGATACTATTGCTTGTACATAACAGAGAGAATACTCATCACTATTCAAGCTTTAACTTGTAGTCATGCATGGAGGAAGAGAGTCACAAATAATTATGGCATACATACCACTTCCCAGTCTTCATCTTTGGCAAAGTTCCCTCAGATACCCAAGGTAAATACATCTATTTCAGAACCACCCAAAGCAGTAACAAAGAGGATCCTAAATTCTCTTTACCAAAGCCAAATTCTAGTGCAAAGACTGTGACACCTAGGGTCTCCCTGACTTCAGATACCAGTGAGTGTACACCCTAACGAAGGGAGTATATTCTAGCAGATCACGCAAGCATCTGTCAGAGCCCTTCTGATGGTCACAGAGGGGAGGTTATCACTGGCACCACCACAGCAGACTGACATTTAAAGCCAATGTTTGAGCTGTCATGAAGGATCAGATGACATGTTTTTATTTAAGCACGAATGATTTTGAAATAGAAATGGGAATTTCAGCAAGTTGCAGGTTGAACAAATTGATTCTGTACAATCTATTTTTCACTTCTGCTCCAGAGAGGAAGTTTAAGAAATTCGCACTACATGGAGAGTCAAAGAAATTGATGGTTTCATACGAACACTATATCACTGCCAGAAGCTCAAGCTAAACCAATCACTTTTTAACTAGAAATGGGCCTGAGACATGATGTTCTGATCTCAATCTGAACTTCACGAAGTTCGTGGTGGTTATGTTAGGATTTGGCATTTGGCTTAGGATCTTCTCCTCTTTTCACAATGAAGAAAAACCTTTTAAAGTAACAGTGGACTCTCCTCTATCAAGTTTAATAGAAATCAATGAATCAGCTTGATCCGATCTCATTTCAACATTGTAAGAAGTCTAAATAGGTGTCTTTTAGCACTGCAGTTATAATAAACCCCTCTAAGTCTCTCTGGGAGTCGTTCTAGTATGGAAGTGAATTCCAATATGAGCAGGATTTGAGGGCATCCCTGGACATATTTGCCTGGTAATTACTGGCTAAAACGCAAACTTGAGTTGGGGAAAGATTTTTAGTACAACAGAGCCCTCTAATGGCTTAATGCTGTATTACTGGGTTTTTCTTCAGTGCTGCAGTAAAAAGAATTCAGTTTTCAACCTGAAAATAAAACACAAGAGGTACCGAGAGAAGAATTACAGACTATGAAAGCTTAAAGAGAGAAGATATTTCTTCTGATTCCCAAATAGGCAGAAATTGCATACAGAAAGAGACGTCATTCAAATGGAGGATGTAAAAAGAAACCTCTTAGGACCATTTGATATTTTTGGTTTTAAGTAAATAAGCTTTGGGAAGAAGCTGGGTTTGCACCATTGTTTGCAATATCCATACACACAGAAGGAGCTGACAGGCTGGCAGCATGTCTAACCATTCTGTTTCAGGGCTTGATTTTGGTTTGCCTTCTGCTACACTACAGTCAGTGATCTCTGCAGACCATCCACGTAGCAGAAGGGAATAAACATCTAGTAGAAAGGAAGTATAAGGGTGTGCTTTCATGATCAGCAAAAGCAAATCTGAAATCAATGATGCTGAAAGGGCAGAGCTGATACAACTTACCATACATCTGCACAAGCAATAGAACTAACACACACAAAATAATAATAAAAAAAAATGTAAGAAAAGAAATTGGTTGGGGGGGGGAAGAGCAGACAGATTATTTTAAATAATCATAATCTGCACCCTGAAAACATGTAACAGAGCAATCAGGAACCCTTCAACAGTGAATAGCTCTGGAACAGTTTTTTACCAACATACACGGTCAGAAAATCTGACTTGGCAGCATAGTGGGCAGAGCTGGGAGTGCCCCATATCAACACAGAAAGATCAAAGCACTACTTGAGACAATAAAGATGCTCCCAGCAGTTATATGCAGGTAGAGTAAGAAAGAAGGAAGCAAGCAAAAATTGGATGCCTGGTATGGAGACTCTCAGGAGGGACATAGCTAGTTTCAAATCACTCTGGAAGAGAAATTCCTCCACAAGTCTGTATACCTCATTGAAGTATCACATTTTTCCCTTAATCAAAAAGCTTAGAACATCCATAAGGAAGCACGCAAAAGTATTCAGAGGCATAAGATTAATACAGTATTTATTCTGAAATTAAAAGCGGCTGATTGCAATGAACATCCAGAGAGGACTCTCATTGATGAGAATGCATTCCTAGGATTCTCACTGATGAAATACCTGGAAACCCCATCATGGAACAGCAACATTGAGCATTGCAGCACTGAGTGGGTCATGCCACAGGCAGAGACTGTAAAGTAAGTTGGTTGACTTCATTCTTTCTACTGGAATGATGTAAGAGAACCTCAGTGAAGTACAGGGTTTCAGGGTAGAAAGATGGCGTTTGTGTTTTGGGTTTGTTCCTCCTTAAAGACATTTAGCTGTAAACTTTACTTAAATAAACAAACTAACTGGCAGGTCACCTATTCATTACAATAATCAAGACTGAGGATTTCAGTATAGCTAGAGAGTACTGTGCTCAACTATGAAGACCAACTCCTCTCCATGCTGCTCATTCAGCAAAACACATGCTGCAGGCTTAAATTCAAATGACATGTAGCCAATACAGTTTTGGTAAAATACTACATCTAAATCATTTGTGGACTTTTGTTAGAGCTACAGAACAGTATAAACCCAGAATTTGCATCACATCTTTGATTAACTGATCTCAAAGACTGTATCTGATAAGTAAAACTTCCTTNCAGTCTTAAATTTCCTGCCATTCCCTGGGAAAGTATAGTAAGATCTAATATTGCACATTATGTGGTCCCTCAAGCCCATCTAAATAATTTCACACTTAAAAGGATAACAGGAGAGGACGTGAGATCAACTCCAAAATGACAAGTCTTACTGAGAGACCATTCACATTTGAAACAGGAGTTTGCCTGTACAAAAATTTGAGAGAAAATGAGTATAAGGCAAGCATGTTAACACCACCTCCCCCAGACGCCCTCCAGGTTCCAGCTACTTGTGGGTCATCAATTTCCTCACACAGAAATAATTTCTTCCATTTAATGCCCTGCAATAGATTTTTCTTCCACTAGTTCACACAGTCATTCATTGAACCCAATTATCCTCTAGCTACAGCATCCTAAAGAGTTCCACAGCTAACTGTTTTATATCATATATATTCATGCCCAAAGCAAAACAAAAAGCCCTCTATTTTGGGAGCTGAAATGATAGGCCTACTTCATGATTTTTAATACTGGATTTGTTTAAAGTATTACAGTGCACAACAGAAACTGTCCAATCTAGTTTTTAAACACAAAGAATAAGTTTTGAACATTTAGCTGAAGTATCACGTAAATACCACAATCTACTTCTGTAGAGCACGCTTTCCAGAGCATTGTATTATAGGACAATGAAACCGGTGCACAAAATAAGCCTTCCGATTTAGTAGAGTGCTTATGGCACACATTTTAAGAGTGAATTAATCCCAGCCCTGCCACTAACCTGTTGTGACACTCAGGGCTTTTCACTTCACCTCACTATATATTCGTTTTTTCCATTGTACAATAGACATAATGATACTTTGTCTGCTTTTTGAAGCCTTCTGAGAATTGCAGCAATAAAGTACTACATAAAAAGAGATATGCATTTACATTGAAATGCACCTATTCACAAAGAGCCATCAATTTCCAACTCACTAGTTAAATCATCTTTATAAGCATTCATTCACAAAAAGCATATGAAAAATTTACCTGCTCATTTTTGCAGATCCACACAGTATTCCCCTGAAGTAGAATAAAGATTTTGGCTTTGTATCCTTTCAGCTCAAGATATCCGCTTTTCTCAGGGGCGACAGAAGTTCGAGACTGAGAGTTATTATCAGACTGTGATTTCAAGGCACTGAGCATCGTATTAACCCAGTCATTCCTTTCTTCTAAACAAAAAAAATATTAGACAAAGACACATGGTTAAGCAGCAGCTCATTTTTCTCTACACATCGGTTTTCCTGTTCTTCCTACTATGCTATGCTGGTTGATGGTACAGCTATATCACATCAGAGGGAACATCCACCTTGAAGAGGAGGTGTAAATAAAAATAACACAAGAGTCCGTATCAATGGGGATGTTAGCAAAGACAGCCGTTCAATTAACAGACAAATTTAAAGTTATACAAACTGATCATTAAGATTCTTAAAATCATGATTACTAGTTGTAAGATGCTTATCCAGACATCTTAAAGACTGAGGTGGTAGACAGGTGGCATGTTCACCTTCCAGAAGCCAGATCAATGGGAAAGAGCTACAGAAGTTATGTAAGCAAAAACCAGGGAGCCTAAATATCATCTTTCACTAAAGAGGCAAGCCATCACCAATGCTCTTCTATGTTTGGCCATGCTTTTAAGCAAAAACATTTGGCAAGTTACAGTCTATTCCATTAAGGTGTAGTGGTTAAGCTTGATATTGTCAAGGGTACGGAGTAATCAAGAAAATGCTTGTTTGAATATCTCTGCATGCATTATTAATTTAACATCTTACAAACACATGAACACAAGTAGGTGAAGTAATAAAGTTCCACTCAGTCTCATTCACTACGTTCAGATATTTCACCAGACTAAGATCGATATACTTTAATGCTGAATGCTCTGAATGAATTACACTTGCCCCACACGACTGGAACGTCAATGAATGTTTCAACTCTCTGCTCTGAAGGATTCAGGTCATAAATTATATGGGGGGGTGGGGGTGGGCAGGGGAGGTGAGGTGAGAGGGAAGGGCAGTTCTATCCACGGTATATATAAAGTTGATACAATCAGTGCTGAACACTGCAAAGAGCACCATTAAAACAGTAACGTGCTTACTACAGAAGTGTCATGTGTGCAATAAGAAGGAACAAATACGCCAACTTAAGCGTCAGAAAATAGTTTGAAGAGAAAGATAGCAGCCCAACAGACTAGCACAGTGGAAGGTGATCCAAGCACTTCTCTTAGAAGTTTCATTTTAATACACGCTCTTTTACAGTACTTTGAAAAGATCACTGGAATATCTCAATATAGTTGAGGGCAAATTACTCAAAAAGTTGTGGGTTTGGGTTTTTTGGTTTTTTTTTTTTTTTTTTTAAATGGTATTTCACTCCAATTAAACTGCATCTGAGCAGGTTATGCTCTAATTCATTGCTGCCACTTAACTACTTAGTTTTTTTGCCCCATGAAGACAATGATAGCATTCTTATTTTGATACTCCAGCAAAAAGAAAAGAAAGTTAATAAATGTGATGAAATATGTACAAAATTCCTCATTTCAAAATCTTTGAAAAGAAGTTAAGTACCCTTTGAATAGTCCCAGAAAAATTCCCAACCACAAATCCACAGAAGGAATAGCATCAAGTAACAGTTTGTGCACATAACAGAAAGTGAGCAGAGTTATTTACATAATTTACTATAAATACATCATCCAGGTCTGGATACAGAAGGACCAAATTAACTGTACAACACACATTTCTAACCTTAAGCGAACAGCTTTACAGACAGGCCACTATGTCCAGTGATGGTTATATACGAAATGAAAACACAATTTTGTGTATAACAAGTGGTTGTTCTGAATATGTTATAAGTCAGTATAAGTTGTTAATGTTTTTATAGTATTCAAAGGCAATGGTCCATAAAGCAAATTATGGCCCTACAAAATGTACTGCACTCGGACGGTTATGTTCCAATTTATGAAAAAAGTAAAAAAATAAATTTGGAAGAGAAAGGCAAAAATAATAAAAATAGACATACTTTTAAACTCAGTTAAGAGCATAAAAATGCCTGAAATGATTTGAGCCAAACCTGATAAGAAGGATTTGTTCACTGATGCTGCGCTCCTGTTACAGCCTGCAGCAAATGTTTACAACCAGGCTATAACCCATAAAAATGGGATTTGATAATGGAAATGCTGAAAGACCCTTAGCTATAATGGATCTGGCATGTACTGCTGTAAATACATATCGCATATCTATTTTTTTTCCTGGGTATTCCATTTTATTTGATTGTTTCCAGAAATAAGTCATACATGCACTGATATTGATTCCACATATTACAGCTGTAGGTTGAAAAAACATTAAATTAGAAGACATACTAACTTCCTTACTACAATTTACATTTGTATTCTCTATCAATACATGGCTGAAAATACAGTATAAGGCAGTAAATAAAGACACACAGAAAAACCCAGGTTTCCTTTGATCACAGCATCACATTCAAGCCATCAACTTCATTGTTGCTCTCTGTCAATTTTATATCAAGTGGTGACTTGGAGCAGATGGCTGAGAGTACACAGGCTGTGAGAGCTGCTACTGTGACCTGAGGAACGACCAGAAAAATTCATCTTTGGGAAGGATGAGGGAGAAGGCAGAAAAGTTGGAAAATAGTATTCTCATTTTGGTATTTTTAAAAGCCGTTCCCCAACAATTTCAGTTGTTCTTACAAAGCTTACAGTTATCTCTAGTTTCACTTTATAAGCCCAAACCAGCTGGATTCCAGAAATATTTCTGCTAACATAACCAGTTATATTTCACAAATTTATCAGCAGTGGTTACATGGCTTTCTGGTAATGATTAGAAATACACATGTTCTACTTACCTTCTTTATCCACACGGAAGACAAAAGTCCTATGGGATGTGACAACTTCAAATTTATTCTCCCCGTGAACTCTTACTGTTGCTATAGCAGAGAGCAGTATAATTCCCTTTGAGAACACTTCCTATAATAAAAATGCAATAGAAATAGTTAATAACTCTCATGGAATGTTAAATGTCTCTCAGGTTATATTACTTGCCATGATGTTTAGGAAGTTCACACACACAGTCTCTGCTCCCGAAAGTTCAGCATACTATTAATAAAACTGCATCAATAAGTAAACCACTTCAACTTCACTGTTCTGGGTCTACACACACCTACTGCCTTCTAACATAGAGCGAAATCCCATAGTGAGATAGAATACATATATTTGAGATACCACTCCATAAATTGTCTCACAACACTACTATTGCAAAATGTCACGCACTCTTAAATTTACAATTTTATGCCAAAGGAAATGACATTGACTATCTGACAGAGTCATATAATAATATAATTATTATACTTGTAGAACAGAATCAGAAAAGGGAAAAAATTGTGCCTTCTCCAGGCAGAAGATTCCAAAGCATTTTTCTGTTCCTTCCCTCACTCCTTCAGTGGCTAGCCAATAAGAAAAGTGAATTCACTCATTTTCTCCCTAATTTTGAACTCAAATGGGGTCATCACTCTCTGGAAAAATCCACTGCCCTGTCATTACCAACAACAATCATCTAGCTTGGATCAGGTATGTACTTTCTGCTATGTGAGTTGGAGGCAGACGATCCCTCATAAACATCATTTGGCGTCAGAGGAAATTTTACCAAAATTTGCTAATTTCTAACTAGGAATCAGGACAACTGAACTGAACACAAAGGCAAGACAGGAAAAAGGAATTACTATAAGTACTTTCTTCAAGTGGCTCGACTTTTAACCCAATTAACCTAAGTATTCCAAATACTGGGGGGGAGGAAAGCTCAAGCAGATGTGCAACACTTCAGAAATACTTCTGCACAATTCCTGACTTCCAGAGTTAATATTGCTGCTTCTGTCTCCACTATGCTTTGATCAATTGGTTTTCTGACTAAGACAATTCAGATATACTGCTAAGATTTATGATCCAGATGCAGTAATAGTCCAAGAGTCAGCTCCCCATAAAGAATTTGTACTGTAATAACTTTCCTCCCAAAACATAAATTATTATAATAGACTATACACGGACTTAAGGAACCACTGTGAATGATAAGCATGAAGGATACACAGGATCATTTTTTTTGTTTACTGAGTTTATTATACTACTGGTTTTCACCAAAATCACACACTCATGTTGTTCCACTTCTAGGTACTAATATACGTCAGTGAATGCAGTTTAGCAAATAAATGAGTAGAAATATTGAAATGCAGCTGAAGCGAACGTGTTACTGTCACTGCATGCAAGAACTACTCTGTCACTCAGAATGATCTTAGCATTGCACATCTATTTTCATGGCTATATTTGTTAGAAGAGAGATTTTAACATATTTGTTAATAAGGTTGGATATTATGTTAACTACTGATCCTTCACATCGGCAAAGCAAACTTACTACATAGGTTATTTCTAAAGGTGTTCAGATATAGTACGGTGTTTGCAGGCATCTACTGGCTGTATTTGGTACTGTAAGAGAATAATTCAGACTGCTGGAACCTATTTTATTTGCTTAAAAAACGCCAACGTCAGTTTCCCTTTAAGCTAGCATGGTTTTGGTTTTGTTATTTAAACAATCATCCTTTTTAAAGCTTTGTTCCCCAAGACATACAAATTTTCAAATACAATTTAAACCATAACAATTTCTCAATCTTTTTTTCTGCAGCAGCTTCTCTTTCACGTGAAAGAAATAATGCCTACTGTTAAAAAGTTCTTGTTGATCAAGACACAATTTCTGTCTTCGAAATACTCCAGCCTAGAAATTAGGTGAATTATTTAAGAACATAGACAACAAAAACAAATAGTCACAGCTGAGAATCTCACAGATATTTCTTCTGTTACTGAGAGGTGTACGCTAGTTTCTAGGCTGCTAAAAAAAACTCTCCGACAGAACAATTTTCTAGTGGGGGGGGGGAAATGGGATTTCTTGATATCAATTGCTTTGATGAAAACTTTTATTTTCAAATACAGCCCAACAGAGTTCTCCTTGACAGTTGTGTTCCAGAGCTGAGCTAAAAGATCCTGGAAAACACCGTTTTGCACTGCTTTGGCTTTCTTTCCACAACAGATTAAATATGACCTATTTCAAGAATGACAATGATGCACCTGTTTCATGGATAATTTTGTTATTTGTTATGCTCACATACAACATAACACAAGAAAATACTGAATTTCTCCACATTAAAAGGCAAGACTTTTTCCTAAATCACTAATATACTTGTCAGGGGCCCTAAGATGTTTTTAAATAAAAACTTTCAACAGAATCAGCAGGTTTTGCCTTACTATAAAGCGTATGTTAGAGCACTAGAGTTCTCCTGCCAAGAGTAGGAAGAAATTTGAAACAAAAACTGTGCACTTTGGGCAACTCAAAAGAATTCTCAAATTCTATCTTCCCCTCTTCAGTTTGCTCTCACTTCACTTAACCACATTCTGTTATGACAAAACCACACAGGATGTTGATCTGACCACATCAACTTGCTCAGGACCATGAACATAGAAGAAATGAGCAGCATCACAGATTCAAACAAAAACCGTTCCTAGGTCAGATGCTGTTTGCAGAAAACTAAATATTTTTTTCATATATGCAGATATAAAGTGAAGAAGAGATCTCTATTGATTAGAAGCTGATAAATGTTAGAGAAATATTCAGAAAATTAAGGTTTAAATCATTCAGAGAAGCATTTAGAACCATTTAGACGGGCTAAGTACACATTTTCAGGAATACTACCCTCTGTGTCTTCCCTCCCCATCCTCCACTTGTTTCACTCTTCATTAGCCATGTAGCATACTTCCCTTTCTTGAGAACCTCACTCTTCTCAAGTTCCTAATTTGAATGACAAATACTGGTATTTAATATTGGTAGTGTTTCTGGGTAAAATAAACAGTTTCTTTCCCCTGAGTCTACCATTCTCTGCTTGTAATAATAAAAAAAAAATATCTGATTATGGATTGGTTTCCTTTTGAGAACTTCTTTTAATTGATATGTGAAACCAAAAGTATAGCAATTCCTTTAGAACATGGTTGTCTGTGTAGGAACGTCCTTGGACAACCACACATTAGAATAGACTGATGTTGCCATTAAGATCTAAACTTTAAACAACTTCCCAATTCTAATATATATATATAGCTAGCCATGTAGCTAGAAAGAGGGACACAGTGCCTCGCAATGAACTATCCCTGTCTTTTACCAGAACTGGCTCCTGAGCTGCATGCAGGTCTTGATGGGTCTGCAAACATGCTGGTATGGATCTAGCAGGCAATATGAATACTCTGGGTGTGGCAGCAGTGATCCACCAGAGATCACTTGACCAAAAACTTGTGTTCCCCAGTGACACTACTGCTCCCCAACACAATCCCACTGTGCACTGAGAACTATTGGTAGCTAACTATGCTTTCCTCCTATCTGCAAGCTAGTCAGAGTTTCACCAGATCCTCAGTTCCCAGAATTTACTTCAGGCCTCGCAGTTCTCAGACATACAAAGAGTTCTTCGCATATGACTCATCAAGTTAACATGTCAGACACCCAGACTTGGTCAAACTGTATACACACAGAGACCAACCAGCATCTCTTTCCATCCCAGGAGTGAGGTTTTGTATTCAGATTCCAGGAAAAGTGAGATAAAGAGGCTTCAGATCAAAGCTTTTGCAAGCTCCTGATCGTCTAACCTATCACAGAGACCTTTTAAATAGAAGATGCAGAGTTTGTAGCTTTCTATCCATTGTGTGACACACTAAATATTCCCCTGAGCAGAAGGGAAGATTTCTGGAATCTCCTATGACAGATGAATATAACAAGTACTATTCTAGAGTAATTGATCTTCAAGTAACTTTTCCAGTGACCTTCAAAAAAAAAAAAAAAATCCCCAGTGCAGATACAAGATTTAAAATTCTGTATTAGCATTTCTTCCCCTAATTATGCTACAGACAGTGTTAAGCAAATCCCAACACTGTATTTTTCAAGTCTTTCCTAATGACTAACCCTGCTTTTCTGCTCCTCTGAAGCCCTGGGATGAATACCACAAAGGGGTAGCATTTTTTGTCACTGCAATCCAAATGTTATTCTATTGTTCCCTTTATCTACGAAATCATGTCTTCTACTGTGAGTGAAGCAAAGTAAGCAAGTAAAACCAGATTGTTTCATGTTCCTAAGCAGTAGGCATAAAGATCAACGTAAAAATTGAGCTTGTTCTTAATTTCTATGATCCCTGAGGAAATAAGCAGTCTTTTCCTAATTCAGTTCTATTCCCCTCATAGTCTGCTAAAATAGGTTGGTCCAAGAGGGTGCATATTATAAAGCACCTATAGGACTCTTACTGATTACTATCACCCAGCATACTGCTCAGGAACTTTTACTTGAAATTGTATTTTGTTCCTAATTTAATATGCATCTTTAAGAGGAAATGCTTTCCCACATTTCAGATACCACACATGCATATAACCTCATCTCCGCCAAACACGCATATTATACAGTCATCTATCACTTTTGAACCTAAGTTCTTCGTTTCTTCTAAGAAGAGAAATTAATTAATCACAGAGTGAAAGAAAAATAATTTTCTAGTGGTCTAAAGTGTATTAAGAAAAAAAAATCTTTCACAAAAAAAGAAAAAACCCAACCATGTTTAAATACGGGTCTCAAAACAAACAAAAAAAGTAGTTTCTATTGTGAAAAAGTAGTATCGATAGGTCAAATAAGCCTTTCATAAATTTCAGTTTCACAGAGGGAATACACATTTTTTTGAATGCCATGATTTACAAAACCATTTTTGTATCCAAAGTGAACTACTTTAACCAAAGCAACTCACGAGTCTGCAAATGTTTCAGTAAGATTCAATCCTTAGGTACAGAAACAAAGAACAGCCACTGACATCACAGTACTATGCCAATTTTAAAGAGACCCATTCAAACATAATGTAGCCCAATAACATGTGAGTATTCCTAGAAGACAAACAGGAAAGAGACAAGCGTATGGTGGTTTTGGTTTTTAAAAGGTCTTCCATGCAAGTTTTAATTTCTCTCTCAAAATCTCCAGCATGCTGGGTTTCCATGACAAGACATTTTGCGACCACCATCAAAATAACACTGGATCTCTTAAATGTGTTTTGCATGATCCTGTTCTGTTTTGCAGAATGCAGCAGAGTCGCTCTTTCAATAAAGTAAAAAGTTCTGATGATATCTACCTGAAAAGGTCAGGAATACAAGCCCTACTAGAAAACAAGATGATGAACGATACGTGAAGATCTCAAGGACATCTTAAAATATTTAATAATGTCTCATCCTAGCACTTTGCAATTTAAAATGAATTTAAGGTGAATATTCATTTGTAATTATTTCTGAATTTCTTCACGGTAATGTGTGTGCTACAAAGATGCATTTTTTCCCAAACATAACCAAAACATGTCACTTACCTTTTCATTATTGTAATAAGAAATGCTGTCTCCATCAAACTTAACCCAACGCTTCTGAAACATACGTTTGCTGTGAATCAAAAATTAATACACTTAAAATTATAAACACAAGTTAACACTTAAGAATGTCTCAAGCACATATTATAGAAAGGTCAAATTGTGTTTCGCTTCCTGTGTTTAAGCCTAAACATTTTGAAAATGAAAATAAATCTTAGCCCTATCATATCTTTTCAAAACAAGAATGCTGATTTCAAATATAAAAAAAAAAAAAGTCTGTAAATAAGAAGGGCAATATTACTGGAGTGCTTTTATAAATCAGTGTCTTCATGTTTTCAATCAATTCAGTTTCCTGTCTATTTCCTCCCCATGTGCTCTATACCACATCCAAAGTGACAGAGGAAAAAACTTTCAGTAATGTAATTTTGCTTGAAACTAACAAGAATGGAAACTATTTTCATTGGAGGCAAAGGAATATTCTGAACACAGAGCATACCTTGAAGCATTACAAGCTCTGTAAGATACTTTCCAAAAAGGAAAACTGAGAACCTAAAATAACCACCTCATTGCCATGTTTATAAGAGGGACATCTCTGTTTACAGCCTATGGTATCTTCAGCCTCCTGAACATTCTCTACAATGAATAAATAGAGGTCACACCAAATCACTCAACAAGTACAACATAATATTTCATTTTCAATCTGTGCTATCAACTGGACATCATTAATGAGAAGCTCATTTGATTATTTCAGCCTGCTGTTAACTCATGCTCTATAAGGACCTCCTAAGAAATTAGGTTTACATGAACCTGACGTAGTCTGTTATGCTTATTAAAAATGTGGACAGCTTATTCGTTATCATCCATAAAAGTTTCAATTCTAAAATGTATTAAACAAGTTAATTAAGCAAGAACAAGACCCTGCTCTAACATCTCTTTTCCCAAGATTATTTCCTTTCCTGCTAAATAAGTGCTCTGCTTTAGGATTAGTAGACTGTGATAGTTTATCAAAACTTTAATCAAACAGCAGCTCTGGCTTAATTAACTTGTATTATACAACTACAATAAATCATCATTATTCATAACCTGGAAAGGCCAATGCAAAATCTATTTTCCATTAAAATGTCAATAAACTTCAAGATGATGCAGGGAAGAAAAAGTGAACCTAAGCACCATATACAACGTGAGTAAACTGAATGGCTTTATAATTTGTAGTGAGTTAACCAAAAAGAGAAGCTGTACTTTAAATGCACGATTTCTAGCAATTTAAGAAAAAGGTATATATTCATTCCCTTGAGGAGATATAAAGTGCCAAGTGTAAATGTGAGCTCTATAAAAAGAAGAATGGAAGCGGGGGGAGGAGAACAGAAAGAAACTTTCAGTTGGCAGGGACTAAAATGAAAATGTGACAGTGCTTTAAGGGATGAAAAAAAAATTTTTTTTTTCCTCCTTTGGTTGGTTTCTTTAAGTCTTCAGATATTTGAGAAATGGTATTGTAAGAAAGAGAATCAAAAAAATGTAGCATTCATTAAACCATGCTTAAGGACAAGCCCTTGAAATTTAGCCAAGGAATATCACTGGCTCAAGGCTACTGACCCTGCAACTGTTCTACTCAGTCCTAACCAGTACTAAATTTTGTGGTTAACCCATTATCTTTTTCAAACAATATATTCTCACACAGTACTTTATCTAAGGCCTTCACACTTTGTTCGCAACTCTATTCCTTCAAATAGCACAAAATGAGTCAAGTGGAATCAAGAACTATACTTTTTAATCACTCTATTAGCTAACTGCCAAAAGTGTTGTTTTAAAAAAAAAAAAAAACACAAAAAAAAACCCAGCCCTGTAAGTGAAATAAAACAAAAGTTACAGCTAACTCCAGCTCTCTGAGAAATCAATGCACTAACAATTCTGAAAGAGAGATGTGCAAATGCACAATATATTAGGGAAAAGTCTTTTGACTCTGTGTATAATTATTCTTTTGTTCTTTAGCAAAAGTAAACAATGACAATCCATAAATGTGCATGAAAGTTTTGAAAAAAATTTTTAAAAAGTTTCAGCAGATTGAAATTCCATAATGGTAAAATAGGTTTATTAAACCAGATTTATTCCTTCTTGTTATTCAGCTTGAACAATGTATCACTGTATCAACACAAAGTCCAAATCACAAGAAATTAAATCTTGCTAAATCAGAACTCAACAAAAAAAAAATGGAAATTGCTATACAACAGAGCTCTTTCCAGTGGGCTCAAACCAGATTATATTTGCAACCAATTTATTTCAATCACTTTGTCATTAAACTGAAAAAAAAAAAAAAAGAATCTAATTGCTATACTAGTCAATGAGTAGTGATGATCATTATGGCCACAAATAATGAAAGGAAGGGCCAAACTAACAGGATCTCTAGTCACAGTAATTATTAATTTATACATCCATGGGCAAATTGGTAAAGTAGTATTTCAGAATCAGAGCTTGTTTTCACTTACGTTGTGGCCCACAGACAATCAGCAACAATGTACATATTGGAAATATTGCTACTAATTAATTCTGTATTATTGTGCTACAGCTCATGAGTGGCAATCAACATTTTTAATAAAAATATTTTTCCTGGGTGTGCCTCCTAAATAAACTTTAGAATAGGTAACATCATTAAAAACTAAGAATTCAGAATAGTCCTATGCTCTTGCAACAGAAACAGTTCCCTTTCCCACCACACATAGTAAGCATTGACCGAACACAAACTTAAGATCTCTCATGCAAACATACACCTTCACTATTATACGGTAATGACCGCAAATACCATACCCTTGAGGAGATAATTTATCCAGCCATCCTGCTTTAACCCTCTTTAGTGATGGTCCATAAAAACAAGCATACGGTGTTATTGATTCATTTCCAATCGAAGTTTGATGTCCATCAAATTGCTGAAAATGCATTTGTTCACTGACCAAGTGATCAGAATCTCTACTTTGGATCTTACTACAGGATGCTGAGTGTGTTTTGGCTTTATTTTTCTTTTTCTTCAAAGGCAAAGAACATTGTTCCACAAGAGAATATACAGATTCACTTTCAGATTCTTCTAGTGCTAATGATTCGTTTTCCTGGGGTAGGGATTCATTTTTTGCAAATTCCTTTGTCTTCTCTTCCTGATTATTAAAGGAACTAGAAAGAAAAGGTGCATTTTACTCTTAATGTATTGCTACAATGCAAAAATACATAAAATTATTAATTAGAACAAATAATGGTAAGACATAAATATGTTTATAACTCATTTAAACATTGCAATAACCACAGACATGCTAAACACAATGTATCTTATAACTATGACCATACTGAATCCTACTTTCTCCATTCAACGGGACTGGTAGCAAAGTAACATTTGCTGTTTCCTTTTGAAGCCTGAACAAAAATTTAAAATGAATTCTCCTTCCTCAGAAAACAATCTTCATTCATTTTAATACTTTGGAGGACTTGCAGTATCACCTGTCTCTTCTCTTTCCCACCTCAACAGAAGCCAGGTACAGACTGGGACTTAAGGAGCACATTAGCTCCCATTTCATTAAACCTCTGGCCACTGCCTCATGACAGGAGAACAGAATAGTTTAGGTTTGCGTTTGGTTGGATTTTTTGTTTTTTTTTTTTTTTT
>VZSZ01010412.1:361806-375313 GCA_013398815.1 Ibidorhyncha struthersii
GTTAAACCATTACAATTACATGCAAATATAGAAACAGACGATTTCAAGTCTTGGGAAAATTTCCAATTTAATTTAAAAGTCACTCAACAATGTGCTTTCCTCCCTTTATGACACCGAATACTTCGCTGATCTCAGCACACATCTTGAGTTTGTGTATTTTTTTTCATTTTGAATTGATCTTATGATACACTTATATTTCTGGGAAGCATGGAGATCCCCCACCCTTTACCCTCTTTCTCCTTCACACTGATTACCAATGACTACATTTAAAGAAGGATGTACTATGAAATTTAAAGCTTAATTTAACATTAAGCTGAAAGGGAGTCTGGGCATGGAAGTCCAAACAAAACATGCTCTCAATCACTGTAGAATTTGCTGTAAAGTTTTGATTTCCTAAGGTGAATTTTTTCCCAGAATGTTTTCAATCTGAGACATAAACAACATTGCATTGCAACTGCCTGTGACTACCACCGAACATTTTGTAGACAGTAAAAATGTATCCCTATACACAACAGGAAAATTATTTTATTATTGGTGGTGTGCTGGCCCCTAAGCATTTCAGCAATTGCATGTATAGTGGCACTCACCATGCTGCTAAGGATCATGTTTCTTTAATTATTATTGAGGTTTCAGGTTGAGATAGCAGCTTTAGAATAACCACAGAGGAACAAATATGCCTGAATTTGTACAGTTCTGACCCATATTCACTACTCCAGCAGCCTGTATTAGAGCTGTTTTCAGCCAAGTTCTGATTTCCTCTATTAACATGAATAATTGTTAATTTTTTGCTCTTAATTTTCTCTGCTTGAAATAACAGTGATACAGATCCTTGTGCATCCTTATAGAATATTCATTGATTGATAAATGCCATACAAGATCCCTGAAGTTTTCCTAAGTTTGCAGGTCCTCCATCCTTCAAAGCCGAAGATAAGTATGTTTTACTAAAAATATCAATATTCTTAATTTTTGTTTCCTCACCAGACATAAAGAAATTTTATTCTTTTAAGACTAGCTATATTCAAAACTTTAGAAATACTGTCCCATGAAGTCCAAGTTGAATTACTCCATGTAACAGGCTGATGTTTCTCTATGAGAGAAGGCATACATTTATGAACTACTATTTCGTATCATTTTTAATACACGCCTAAATCTGCCCCAAACAAATTACTAAATTCAAGACAGAGGCCGCACCTTCTAAAGTTGCTTGACATTTCAAATGTTATCCAAGTTATATCAATTAAGTTCCTCAATGATACTTTGTAAAATCCTGGGTTTAGAAAACGCAGGGCGAGTTTGGCCACTTAAGGCGGATCATGGCCTACCTCCCATACATAATTGTTTACCCCTATATCCAGGGTTATAATTACAAAAAATACACAGCAAATACTTTCAAAGTCTGTGTTTCTTCATACATTTTACTAAAATTGATGTAGTTACATCTTTTGAAGCTATATTAGCAAACTAACTTCATGCATTTGTACTAACTTAATTTTAAAGAATCTGGTATGCTCACAAAAAAAAAAAACCACTAACTTTTTCAACACAGACTAGATTTTTTGTGGTTAGGTTGGGTTTTCATAAGGGTACTAATAGCATTAAAATAAATTAGAGATACAGATAAGCAACTTTGAGTCAAAAGACCTTTTAAAATAATGGTTTCCTTCCTTATGTAAAACAGTGAGTCATTGGCTTAGTTTCAGGGTGGATGGATTTAAAAGTGGGTAATGGTAGTAGCAACAAGTGAAGATAGATTCACCAGGAAATGAAAAACAAGAAATCAACTTACAAATACCTGCATTTTTTTAATTTATATGTTTTTCAGGGCTTGGGTATTCTTTTTTGATTATATACCTACATGTATGAATACACGGCAAGAAAACCTGCTAATAAGCAAAGCATAGTCTTTGTTTTTCCGAGCAATCAAAAATAAAACCTTTTTGTCATTTTTGGAAAACAGTTATAATTTACATCAAGTGAAAACTATCTCAAGTTATAAAATAAATGGAACAAGCTTACTTTGAATATCTGCCTGAAAGTATAACAAGCAACATACAGTGCAAGATATAAAATTATAATAATTTGTCAGTGCTCAACAGAATAGAATACTTAGATAGTTATTGTATAAATTGAATGCCTAGATTAAAAGACAGAAAAATACTGAAGACTTCTTTGGGGGCAAATAAGATTGAAAAAATCTTATATTTGCACAAATCTATGACTTTTCTTAACCATTTCCAAAATTTAATACCACTTCAGATTAATGATCTTCTTTATTTTGCTCTTTATAGGAAGGTTAGTGCAAGCAGTCTGCCAGTCATGAAGCGTGCCAATTTTACAAAGATATAATAATTCCAATTAAATTATCACTTTTTTACAACCGTGGAGGTTAAGACCCGCTATTTTCATATATTAAGACGTACCGGATGCGGCGCAGGCTGCATACTCCTCCTCACCGCCCTTTCCTTATGCATAAACAGGATGAAAGGGTGTGATGAGGCAGCGACTGGTCTAGCTAAAGGCTGAGAGACTGGAAAGGTGAGAGATTCGCACTGGGCTGAGCTGAGCTGTTTTATTCAACATACTCCTGTCACCTCGCAAATAAAGTGAGGGAGAAAGGCCAGTGCAAGCAGTCACTGCTTCAAAGTCTGTACTGGCATTCATCTACTGAGTGTTTTAAATGAATGAAGCTTTTGTTTTCAAACTCATTCAAAACACGTTTTCTTTTCTCTCTCTCAAGACCTAACCCTCCCATAATGCAAACATGTCAAAAGCGCTCTAGCATGCTGTGTTAGAGCTTTGGAGTACATAGACTGCTTGCAGAGGTCAATTAGTGGTGTTGCTTGACCATAGGAAAAGAGAGTGCAGCTTCTCCAAAAAACTTTGCTTTGTGTAATAGAATACAGAGTAGAGAGACCCAGCAGCACCAGCTTCGGAACCTCATTAGCAATCTTAACTCCTTATACGTTAAGAAATGGAGTCTAAAGAGTATCAGCACCAAGCAAAAAGTTTCAACCATGTGATCTGCCAGTTGCAGAAAACAAACAGTACCTGCTCAGCCCAAGCACCATTATCTGATTTATTTATTTATTTATATTTTCCCCCAAATGCAGCATATTTTCCAGAATTAATTTTGGTCAATTTCTTCTTATTTCTCTTAATAAAGAATCAGAGCAATCCCACTACTGAACAATAAAAGTAACAAAGTTGTGGGATATAAAAAAACAATAAATCTAGAAGTACGTAGAGTTCATCAGCTTGAAGTTTTATCTGTATAGCATTCTGTATATCAAACAGGTCTACCATGTTATAAATCTGCTTAAGCTTTTTCTGCTGCTCTGAATGATGCAACAGTAGCTATTTCACCTAAGAGTGACTGCTAAATAACATGATCCAAAGCCTCTAAAACTCTCTATACTTATTATCCTTAATCTTATGCTAAAGGCATGTCAGTGGTTAGCTCGACCCATTGCATTACTTTCATTATTTTGTCTTACAAAAGCCTCATTTCTTCACTAATGTCTGTATGGAAAAAGTCACTTAGACCAAAAGTACCAAGAGAGACCACAAAACTTCTGATCCACTCTGTTCAACGCTTCGCTCCGGTCCCTAACATGACTGGCAAATGATATTAAAAATTTAAGACTGCTCACTTAAATACAGAATGCAGGGTCTCAGAAAGAGCGATGACTTTGTCCAATAAAGACATTTTGGATGCAGTTTGTTTCAATTTTAGAAGACGATTTGCAATCCCCTTAACAATTCCAGTGCTTTTAAACACCTTTAGAGGCGATCTTTACTAATTCTGTATCAACAGACAGCTCATAATGTTATTAAGTCTCGCTGACAAGAATCTAGCATAATTACACATCGCTTCAATACCGACCAACCAAAACCACTAATAAAATCTGTGCAATAACCTCACTATCAAGAACACTGTGTAACAGTGACTCAGTGACTTTTTTTTTTTTTTAATTCTGCACCCCCCAGTACTCGAGTGATGCCACACATACTTCAAAGAAGAAAGGAAACCAATATATTTCCAACTTCTAAAATGCTATGGCGTCTTACCAGCTGACAGCATGTTATCTTACATGCAAGAGCCAGAAGCACAAGTGAGGCACAGGGAAGCAGATGTCATTGCAAGAGAGGCAAGCACATCATTAGTAATAAAAAGTGCCGTGATCGCAGCACTACTAAGGGGCACAAGCAGACCCACCATATGAACTTTTTGTGCCAGAAGGCACATAGGAGATCATGAGAAATATATTTCCTTGCATAAAAATTTAATGACTAATATCCACACACAACTAGAAGGAAATGTTGAGTTTCCCAGAAGACTTCAGCAGGATTTCTCTGCCTCTATGGAAAAGCCTTCACACAGTGTAATAAGGATGAAACCAGCACCTATCAATAAAAGCCAGTTGAGAATGGTTTTCTACGCAATTCTGTAAGACACACACAGTCTTTCCTGAGGTTAAAGATGTTGCAAGCTGCCATTTTAAGTTCTGTATTAATTCTTTGCCTCTAAAAAATAAATAAATAAATATATGGCAAGGTTATCAAGAATGTTTCTGTGAAGTTTTAAGTTTTGGTTTGAAGTTCTGGTTTAGCCTTGATCTTCCTAAGACAGACTGCTACTTGTCCTTCAAGTTTTCCATATAGTTACAACTGGAACATAAAGATGAAGAAAATACGCTGGAGCTCACAAATCAGAATAGTGGGTAATGAAGTTAGTGACCCAGTCACACTAAGAGACTAGGATTTGGAGGATTTACTTCAATGGTGGGAAGACTACAAATATAGCATATTCTCTCTACTGAATGATCATTTCTCAAAAGACAGTAAGAGTAGTCTTTTAGTGGCTACTTATTGTTATCTTTTAGGATGAGATTCCCATTTTCAACTCAGCAGGAATAGCTTTATTATATGAAGTATGGATAATTCCTCCACAAAAGTTCATGTAAAGGTAAGTCCCCGCTGAAATATGTTTATACTTAAGTTTCAATAAGCACATTTTTTTTGGTAATTTAGAAGGCACTGAGCAAACATTTTTTAAGGCACACAAAAATCTCTTAATTGTTGCAAGTAACCTTTTTCCTCTCCATCTGTTCAATCAAACAATTGTATTATAACATTTAATATCAACTTCTTTTAATAATCTAAAAGAAACTTATAGATGCTGGGAAAACTCTGCATTTAGGGCATGTATAAACTCGCTAATGATGTTTCTAACTGCTGAGATATGCAGATGAAAAAGACAAGATAAATGCAAAACATTCTCAGACATGTCCCTTCCAGGCATAGCCAGTGGTTTAAAAAAAAAAAAAAAAAAAAAGACTAAAAAAAGTGCAACCTAATGATTTGGATATGGCTACACCGAAAAAACTTTGCGTATGTTTCTGCATGAATTTTTCTTCTCTGTTTAAGATACTTAACCAGCATGACTAGTAAAACCTTATAGTTAACAGAACCAAAAATATCACAAATTAATCTGTGGGGAGATACTCTTCGCTACACAGCCTGTAATATTGTGATCAACTGCACATTCAGTACCTATTATTTTTAACATTCAAACAATATTACTTTTATTAAAATAGGCCTGGAGTTAAGTTCTAACATCAGACCTTTTCCTCTACATTCCATCATATTTTTGCAAGACAAGCTACAACAACTAATGCTTATTCAAGACAGTAAATGCTACTCACTAATTTGTGGATTCAAATTATGAACTCAACCATTTTGAAGGAAGAAAAATCCACACCCACATCACATGAACATTTTGAAACAACTTCGACCTCTCCTATGCAATTTATCATAACAAACCTTTTTGGACTCTATCCAATACTATTCTCACCAGTGCTGCACAGAACTATCCTTACAAAGGTTCCATAAATTCTGAAAGCCTCCCACATCTATAATTTTCTTTTTTTTTTTTTTTTAATTCCTTTTTCCACTTCTTTTTTTCCTGCTGGAATGCCTCAAAAATAATTTTATACTGCAAACATCATAAGCTCAGTTTTTGTTACTATGAGAATACCAGCAAAAGCCAACATCTAATATGACAAATGGGTTGCATTCATTCCCTGAGTTAACAGTTACATGACAACCAGTGTAGAAATGAATCTAAGAGCCATCTTGCAGAAAGTCCTTGCTTTAGACCCACAGTATAAAGTAATTTCTTCCTCCACAAATTCTCCTATTCTAATTTAAAACAACAAAAAAAAAATTATATTTACATATTAATTTTATGTGCTTTAAGGCTAAGACCTAAGATTCTCATGTAATCGTCTTGTTATATGTGCAATCATATCAGATACATCCTGCTTTTTTTACAGGGTGGCTACACCATACAATGCACAAGAGAGACAAGTTTCTTCTAAATTTTGCCCAACTTCTTAAAAAAAACTACATAGGTGTAGTTGTGTAAAACTTCATAGATCTTTCTTATAAGTTACATATATAAAAATAACAACTTTGTATTTTCCAAGAACAGTATCTCTTGAAAAGTACAACCTCAAAAGCTACTGAGATACACTAACTGTTCGCTGATCACAAAAATAGATTTTTATACTTAAGGGCGAATTTTTAGCCCTCTTGAAATCACCATTTCGTCACCATTTTCCTGTGATGGAGCAGAATTTCATCAGATACATCGGAGCTAAGGTCTAATTAATAGTATTAGCAATGTTTTGGTTTGGAATAGATTCAATAGCTTTTTCTTGTTATTTTTTCAGTCTTGGTTTTGTAACACTTGTGTATTTCCATTCTTCCCAATCTTAACAGCATACAAATTAAGTTTAAAAAATGCTTAATACAGTTGTTTTAACAAGGGTTATGTCTAAAGCAATAAAGATTTCTTTCTTTGAAAATAAGCAGACACAGAGATGACTGGGAGGTTATTTCTGAAATTTCCTTTTAAACTCCCATTTGAGTTTTTATCTTGCACTGAAGCTTAATCCGCCTTCAGCTAATTTGGCAACATTCATTCCAGATCCAGTGTATTTACAGCACATATAAGAAAAATTCACAAAAAAAAAGGCATAAAAAACCCATGAGAAATCCCAAACCATAATTTTTACAATTATAGTGATTCCGCATTAGAAAGAAGCAGCAGTTACCTTGATGAAGCTTGAACTTTACTTGATTCGGGAATTTCTGGTACAGGTCGATGCCTTAATATGTAAGACCGGCTTGCTCTTGGAAATACTTTCACGCAGTTGTGTGTATAAGAATCATACAAGTCATTGTCTATCATTTCTCCTTTAAACCTAAAGAATGGAGAATTTGGCTCACTATCAGATAAATCGTCCTCATCTGCAGACATCAGATGTTTGTTTTCACTGTATTTTGTCTCACATGAATCAGCAAATGAAAGAGGAGGATCATGAAATGTCAAACAGCCAGCCAAGTGCTCATCAGCTTGGTATGCAGCAGCTTCTTCCAGTGATGTATCTGGCCGAGTATTCATCTTAATACTTCCACTTAGATTGATAGCTTTTAGTACGCTGTCTGAATTCTGGTATAAACTAGAAAAATCCAAATTTGTAAAGCTATCATCATTTGCCTCAGATAAGTTTTGTTCTGCAAGTTCGAATCTTTCTTTATCAATGTAAGCTTTATTAAGAAGTTGTTCTGACAATGTTGCAGGTATCAAGCTAGTTCCATCTACACTTGAATTGCTTACTGGAGACTCCTGATCCGAGGATGAATATTGCTTCTCTTCTAAACCTCTCAAGTCTCTGAGTTTTAGATTTTCATGGAGAAGAGAATTTCCCTGTATTTTTGAAAGAGTGGTGTCTAATTGCTTAAGTATCCTTCTGCGGTGCCCTGTAGGCAACACTCCCATTTGCTGAAGCACGCTGTTATTTATTCCCACACAATCTGTCACAATGTTATAGCCGTATTCTTTAAAGTTAGGAAGATACTGCCCCAAGTTAATGTTGACCAAGAATTCTTCAATATCAGTGTCACTGCCTGTGGATGACATGATGGCAGCTTCATTCCGAATATTGCCCCACACAGTCACGTAGAGATACAGTCAGGATGCGTGCATATTCACTAGCAACAAAGCTCTCTAAATTTGTTGTCAGACAGCCAATGGGGAATATCAGTTTCTTCAAGACACGTCTTCCAAGTTTCTTCAGTTCAAACTGAGATTTTTTGTAAAGACTGCAAGCCTATGGAAAAGAAAAAGTGCATTAAAAAAAATTCCCACCTGAATTCACATTAATCTTGGATAAAATTCTGAAAGGCTCCCTGTCATTTGTACAGTAATATTTTTAAATTGCTTATATATGAAAATTTCAAGGAGGGTAAACAGCATAACCCCTCCATCCTTTTATCTTGGCCTGTATAAAGAGAATAGAGAAATCAAAGTCTTAACTCAGCATAAGTGATATAGTCTTAAATCGTATAATCCTAGTAGTTAACATTAAGATGAACAGTTAAAAGACAAGCTATTTATCTCCACACACACTCTTATTACACAGTACTTGGCTATAAGGGGGAGAAAAAGCGATCTAAGACCAGAGCTGGAACCCAAAGCTTTCCCATACCCAGGCTAGCACCAATTAACTTCAGCGTGGGGCTTCTACTCCCTTATCTTCTAAGCCTTAAACTCTTTTTAGCATAGAAATACACTGGAAGTCACCAAAATACTTCTCACAGAGCAGGCCCTTCAAAGAACTGTCACGAGGGAAAACAGGAAACAGGTAACTACTAGCTTTTTAACTGTCAAGGAAGCAGTTTTCGCTTGGCCACAAAGAGCATCAGAGGCCTAACTCCATAGGCAAGTTCTGGCCTTCCCACTGGGGACATTTGGTATCTCAAGTGCCGATGACAGTTCTTCTTCTGTATTTTCCAACTCAGCTCTTGCACTCTCCAGATTCCACCTATTTGACGTCTTTCCTTCAGGGCCATATCCAAATTCACCATTTACAGAATCCAAAAGCAGACAGAGAAGCTACCATTCTGAAGGTGTTTGAGACAGACAGCCTGAAATCACATCTCTTTAAAGAAGTTGAGATCAGCAGCAGTCAACAGGTTTTTTCACCTCCCTCTTCCTGCATAAAGAGTAATTTGGCCCTAGGGAAACCTGCTGACTGTAGCAGCTGTCCTGGCATGCAGGTACTAGCCTTAAGCAGCCTGCAAAAGAACGAACAGCTTGGGTAGAACAGCGTAAGACTTAAGTAGCAATTAGAAAGAAAAGAAATCGTGCCCAGAATATATCCGTGGCGGTAGGTATTAATACCTTATTCTTCACAATATTTCCTGACTAAAAGGGCACTACCTGTGATCTAGAATTGAAGCTTAAAAGATTGCCTACTTTTGTTCTGTATCAATTCCTGCAATGAAGGATAAAACCTCTTCCTGTAAGATTTCCCCAATGTCTTCTGAAAAACTGAGTAGTTATTCAGAAAAGCTGTCACAAATAAAACTTTATGCTTCTCCTCATCCCCCAAAGCCACATACAAATAAACATAAATTTTAAATCGTATACTGAACGGAGCACAACTGTCATCACTGCTATTGGTGATTGTACTTTATTATGATTCTGAACTAAATGATTAAATAACTAATTCAATCACTAGAACTCACACCCTTTCACAAAGTGGTAACCAAATCCAGGGAAAAAAAAAAAAACAAAAAACTCTTGCACCATATATATCTCACGTAAGAAGAGGGGGAAAAGAGAAGATGAACAAACCTACATTTTTCTGGAAGACGTAAAAATCAACACAGCACACTCACTATAAATGTTCTATTATTTAAAATAAGTCTTTGGGTTCTTGCTAATCTCTTTAACTTCATTTTTGGTGCAATATTTTTATCAGTTTTGATCACTGCCCGCAAGTCTGAGAAGTGACATATTATCCTGAATATGAAATTCATACAATTAAAACTTTTTAAAGAGAACTCTATAGGACAATCAGATATCAGCCTCTCAAGAGAGATGAAGTTTGTTAGGGAGTTAACCCTCACTAAAAGATTCCCAAGTCATTTAAATTCAAAAAGCCTTGGATTGAGCTAAACTGATTAACAATCAGCTTTTAGATTTAATAATCGTCCTTTCTCAACCTAAGTACTAATCTAAACACTCATCGTTCCTTTAAAAATTTCAGACATCAGCATTTCCTCTGGCTCTCCACGTAAGCCTTTAGCCATAAAACATAAAATTCAACAGCATGGCCTCCACCCATCTCTAAACCATGAAAAATGCAAATATAAATACATAGTCTCTTAAGAAGTTGAATATATATTTTGAGTACAGAATGAGAACTAGCACAGAAATTACTGAAGTGAGCAAAAAGTATCAGGCAGGCATCGCCTGTGCCAGAGAACACAGTCTTTCATGTACCCATTAATGGAAAAAAAAAAACCAACAAACAACCCCAAACCAAAACAAAACCCACACATGTTCAAGTATACAAAACCCCTGCAATGTTAGCATATCAGTCTAGGAGTTTTAAAGTTGGAATTGCAATTGATTATCTCAGCCATTGCCACCTTCCTTGGCAGTTCTGGGTTTCAAGGTGGTGTTGGGATATTTTTTCCCTGAGGTGTTAGTCTTTATTTCAGACGGTATCATTCTCTCAATCCCTCCACCTTCAACAGTAACAAAAAAGATACTTAGGAAAGTAGCTTTTAGTTATATACTTATAAATAAATATATATTTTAATATAAACATATATATTTATACCCACACACACTTTTTTCAGTATCTAAATACTGTTTTTTCTACATGCAATAGCTTTGCCCACACCTTATTCTGGACCACCTCCAGTGTTGTTACTTCAGGAACTCAAATAGCCATGTATTATCAGCTATTTGGGTCCTAATGATTTGTATAAACTACATAACAATGCAGAGGATTACCTAGCACAGAACAAACTTGGTTTCCTAATTTGCAAGAACCATTACTCTTTGCAGCATATTTTATAAACAAAATATGTAGCAGATTGAGAAAGGAAGAAACTGCTCACTGAGGAGACATTTTGACCACAAAAAGCCAGCACTTCTAGAATCTGAAGCCCAAGCCATTTTTTGTTTCTGTCATATCTATGGCAGGAGTGGTCAATGCATCCATTAAGATTCATGAAGACATGCTATAGGTCTGGCCTACCTATACAGCTGGTTAGATACCAGTAAGTTCACAGTCACACATATTTTGTGGGTCTGAGCAAACGGTTATACTGGTACTTGTTTTGGTTTGACTGCTCAAAGATTCAACTAAGAAACAGCTAAGCAGATCTACACACATTGGCGAATGTTTATAGTGCAAACTAGAAGATAAATACTGAATTATTTCTTACATTACAATGTTTTATCCTTACTTAAGGCTTATGTGCAGGAAGTATACAGAAAAGCAGAAGTCAAGGACCACCTTATCAAATATATGAATCTATTTCAATGTAATTAATATCAATTAAAAAAAATTAATCTCCTCCATAGCTTTAACTGTGGATTAAGTCATAACAAACCCTAAAGAACGTTTATAAAGCATTAGATATGTAGTGCATATATATGATATATACATATTTATATGCATACATTCACTTTCACATCCATATTTGTACCACTACAACAAGTTTAACTATACAATAGACTTCAACAGTAGTCCACGTGGCCCCACACATCATGTAAGAGAAAACTTTTAGTCTCAGCAGCAAGGCAAATTAGAGTTTTCCCACAGTATCTGATAGAAATAAATATCAAAAAAGAAAATAAAACCAAGTGGAATTTGGTCTTGCTTAAATAAAACTGATTCTTGCTGTACTATCATATTCCCCAACATAAAGTAACCAAGACAAAAGTCATCATTCAACATGGTTATTAAAAACGGAAAAATGCTAGAGCAGTTATACAAAAATCAAGCTTCTCGGAAGACACTTGACCATTCATTTTATAGAAACAAGGGTAAAACATCTAAATTGCTACATGGAAAAAACAATACAAGGGAAACCATCTGGGCTTTTCTTCCAAGAAAATATGTGTTGGCAGGAGATGAACTGCAGTTTGTGTTGCACATCCCAAGCCTTGTATGGGATCATCCAACTTTCTTCCATAGAAGATGATGTTTCTCACACTGCTTTTCACATCCTTCCTTTTCCCATCTTCTGGAAGGGGCTTAGACAAGGAGATGCAACTACTCAAGAGTGGCATAATAGTTCTTTTTGTTTTACTAAAAGTGACAGCTAAATAGCACCAAAGAAAAATTACAACACTGGCACAGAAAAAAATACATAACTTTCAGGACCTTTCCTCACATGGACAGTAAGTCTCTGCATCTAACATGCTGAAAAGCCCTATCAGTTGAGCCTACGAGTCCTCCATTCTATGGCTTTCTAGTTGAAAACTCTTCAAGACAACACTGATTGGAAGAACAGACAGACAACTATGTTGAAGCAAGCAAGCAATCCAACTTTTAATAATGAAATGTTGAACAGCAGGATATAGCTGAATATAGAAACACTCAAGTAAGACTCTTTTTTTCCCCTTTTTAAGATCACTACAGATACTAGCCTGAAGAAAGCATCAAACCTTTAGAAGTGAATGGCAAGATAACCACACTTTAAGCAATCAGTTGGACAAATACAAACAAGTTGAGGCTTGCTCTCAGCTTCTGCTAAACCACATACTAGATTAAGATCCAAATAAACAGGTAAAAAACCCAAAACAAAACACTACAAGATTTACCATGGAGCAGAATATAATCTGACAGTAGTGAATTTCATTTCCCATTGTACTTGACTACGTACAAACTGACAAGATTAACAGGCCTAGAAAGCACTGCAGATCATTAAAGATCTTTCCAAAAAATCTACATAACGCAATCAGCACACTGACTGCATGCTCAAGAACAAAAAACCCACTCTGTCTCAAAAGACGTTTTTAAAGTAGTTACTTAATGAATTAACATTGGAGTCAACTCAGAGAAAGATAACTGACTGCAACAATTCCCCTTCCAAGTGCAAGGAAGTTACTAAGTCCAGTTCAACGCAGTGGATAGTTACGAAATACCTCTGTCAAAATGTTTCCTTGGCTTTGTTTGGTTTGGTCTTTTAAATTTATTTCAGAACACTTCTCTTCCAGAGAACAGTTCAGCCACCTTCACTACCTTGGAGTCAAACCTCATACTGCAAGAAATTCCAGTGGAACGACTTGCAGACATGTTGTGTCTCCGGAGTACGGCACTGCGTGGCAAGAATAAGGAAACTAAAGGAACTAAAGGTGGAATGGGCTGAGTACACTTTAGCGAGCTGCTGTGGCAACACTGGGGTACTGTATCATTCACTTTGTCTTTTCCATCTAGGACATCTTAGTGCCTCCGTGACTTTCTCGAAGTGAACTTCACGCATTTCCTGGAAAAGTTTCCAGAGATATACTGGCAGCTAACAAGAAGTCTGGTGGTGTCTAAACTTTACAACTCACAGAGTAAATAAACGCACAATAATAAAGCATTGTTCCTGAGTATGACATTTGCATACAGACCGTTAAAACAATTCA
>VZSZ01010412.1:376251-399391 GCA_013398815.1 Ibidorhyncha struthersii
CCCCCCCCCTGCGGGGGCAGCCGGCAGCCCGGCCAGCGAGCGAAGGGCTCCCCTCCATCACCTCCGGCATCAAGGGGGGCCGCGCTGCAGGTGCGAGGGAGCAGCGTTTGCCTTACGGCGGTGGCGCAGCTGCCGGGCCATCGATGGCTAAGTAAATAAATAATTAAAAAAAAAAAAAATTACTAAGCTTTCAGTAATGCGTGTAACTTCCCCACTTCTAGGAACTCGCCCACATGTGTGAATTACTGTCACTCTGCCGAAAATAGCTTTTTGTTACACAAAATAAGGCTGAAAAGTACTTTCATACACTCCATGAGTGTACATATGCATCTTCCTCTTGATGTAGCAGTTCTGACTTTGTCTCATTAAATCCAAGGGCGTACCAGAAGGCTCACACTGTTGTAGGTGAAGTCTGAGGTCTGGCACTCTGTTGAAGCAGAAAAGCAGCAAAGATTTGCTGAGAAAAAGAAGCCGGTAATTAAGGAGCTCATTTAGGAGCAAGTAAACCTGGGATATTTTTCCTGCTTCAAAGACTGCTTACCACATGCTAAATACAGCCTTGCTAATAGTACGGCTGTGAAAAACTGTTGGTGCCGTGGCAGTAAAATGAGGTTTCAGGATCACAATTTTGAATGTAAACAACTTTTTCACTCTCTTAACACCCGGTCAAAAGAATTAGAAGTTTGAAGTTCAGCATTACAGAACCAATTCCACCAGTGCCCAAGCACTTCCGAAAGTGCTGCTGCAAATCCTAATTGTTAGATGCCTAAATACCAATGTACAAAAAAAAAAAAGAAGAAGGCAGTTAATTTTACCTCCTAAACTTGCATTATGCAAGCAAATTTTGAGGCAAGAAAGTCCCACTCCAGTGCAAGCTTTTGGTTTTGCCTCTTTAAATAACATTAAAAAATTCATTATTTTCCTACTTGACTTTTCATTAATGCTTTTGCTGAGTCTGGCTCAGTGTCATTCGCAATTATTTGTAAAGGGACCCATATGTTTCAAAACCACGTTAGGACACAGATGTGATTCAGGTAAGTATGACACCCTTTTTTGGTCACAGCCTTTCTGGATTGTAACCTAGTGACTCACGGAGTCATCCGATCACAGAATTGCCTAAGATTTCCAGCTAAGCCTAGCTCCCTTTCAGAACAGTAAGAATGCCGATGAATGCTGACTTAGAAAAGGAATTTTAACCACAGTAACTTAAAATATTCGAAAGATTCAGGTCTTGTAAACAACAAAAGATCTGCCCCTTTGTAAGGCTTACCTTGCCATGCAAACCCCAAGTAATTAGCAGTTTATGCTGGCCTAAATTTCTTTTTCCTGCAAGTCTTAAGGCACGATTGTTATACCCTCATATCCAAGATCCAATACCCTTGAGCTCTTCTCTGCCAAGAAACTTCCAAGTCCTTCTATCAAGTTCACCTTTCTCTCTCTTCCAGGAGACCCATGATTTGCCCGTGTAAGTGTGCCAGCAGCAGAGACCCCAGATAATGGTCTCAGTGTTTGTCTTTAAAACAGATGCCAGAGTCTCACATGGAATTCACTAAAGAGATTGCCTTCAGCACATTCATACTTGTGCAGTACTAGCATCTCCCCTCAGAGGATAACACGTGTCTCAACCGTAATTATACTTACCTACTTTTCCTGACCACAGTATGAGACCACAAGAGCTGAGATTTTTTTTTTTTTCAGGTTTGGTTTGGTTTGGGGTTTTTTTTGGGGGGAGATGGTGACAAGGAATGGGAGAAATAAACGTTAAGTATCTGAAACACCTACGCAGTTGTGTCTACATGTTTCTGTTTGCATTATGTCCAGAAAAATTTCAGTATATACAAGTTTATTTTAAGCCATGTTGTGCTTTTGGGGGTTTAGGGTTTTTTCTTGTCTTTTTTCATTTGTCCAAATGACATCAGTATCAGACAAACTTATACACTGGTTTGTTAAAAATAAAGTAGCATAATTTGTTGGATTCAAAGAAAGCTCTCAAGTCTCTGGTTTATCTACAGCACATAGTTCTCTGTCAGCACATGGAATGGCCGCTTTCTGCTACTATGGGAAAAAAAAATCTTACAAAAATCTAAAAGGAAATTGCATCTTACTAATTCCGATGTAATTCAGATATGACATAAGGCACAGTACTATTATATGGTTTGTTGATATTCTTGAGTTTTGAAAATCTGCTGACAGGCTTGAAAACTGCAGAGATTTTATTATCTGATAATATCCTCTTCCCTTGAGTTTCTATGTTGCTATCATGAAAAAATATTAGGTAGGTAATGTTTTTTTAGTAGTTGAAGATAACATTTCAGTTTAGAAAGAAACCAAATTATTTACAAAAAGAAGTTGCAAGACTCTTGCTATATCCTCAGAAAGACATTTGACCGTACAAGAAGGTCATTCATTGTGAACATGCTAAGATTGCCTTCCAGCTCAGAATTATGGTTACAAAAACCTTTAAAATAACCTTGTTTTCCAGTAATTTATATTGGCCTGATTATTTTTAACATTATCAATCCATAGGGATAACCATGTGAGTCTGTGTTTAACTGAAGACAGAATAATATCATCTAAACTGTATAGGAACTGATCCTTAGAATATGAATCTACCCCAGATTTCCACACTTTATCTGTGTGGCTGGTCATAAGTCAAAGTACATGTTTGCCAGATTTTTTATTGTTCGTTAAGCTAGTAGTGTAACTGACTCAAACTAGTCAGCCATTTTCCGGTTTTCAAATATTGCGATTTTTGGATGTGTACATCTTTAAAACTATGGATCAGTTCTACTTGTTGCATATCTATTGTATTTAAGAACTCCAAAACTAGCTGCACAAACAGCAAATTGATAAGATAAACTGGGGGAAACAACTGCTACTCCTTCCTTTATGGATGGCCCACAAGTAGCTCTGACATTTAAATGAAGTTTGTCAGCTATCTAAAAATACACAGAAGAACTAAGTTTATTTGTTACTTTTAATGAGATTATTTCTCTCACTGCTGTAAAGATAGCACATATTCCCACTGAACACAGCCCAAGCTCGGTAGCAAGATCCAAGTTTGAAACTTGGTCTTCTGCAAGCTTTTCAGTCTCATTTGCTCCTCTTCAAAGCAGAAGTAATAAAAATCATCCACCAGTCTCCTCAAGGTGTTGAGAAGGCTGAATGTGTTTAGTTGTTGGAGCTTATGAAGCATTGTAAGAAACGGAATGTTAGCTACATCTTAAACAACCAGGAGGTGAATGTCTAGGCCTTTTATGATTCGAGCTTCACTGCTGTTGTTACAGCATAACATCGATATTATTGTTAATAAAATATAAGGAAAACTAACCTTGGAAATTAAATCATGCATTACAATTTTCACAAGCAGAGTTCTAGCGTGAGGTAACATACTTCACTCAGGGTAAGATAAAAATGCTGCAAAGCTGCAGAAAAATGATAGGACTATAGTTAAGAAGAAGCACAAGAGTTGAGATATCTACGTTCAGTTTTTGCATTTGCTATCAACAGTCTACATGACATTAGGATTCTTCTCAGACAGTTATTCAGTGCATTATAACTCAGTTACTTTTGTAGGTCTCATGAGACACAAACCTACACTTTTATGCAGACCTGTAAACCAGTTTGACCCATACCCCATATTTTAATGTAATTGTATAATAGTCAATCTGATTTCCAAGAAGCACCGTAAGATAGTTCCCTGTACCATACGTTGGATTTGTATTTTCAGACTATCCCTTTATAAACTAGTTATAACTATAACTGTAAAGTTAAACTTTACAGATTTGACAACACAACAATTGTGGCTTTTGCCATCTTATTTCCTTTAATGGCTGTATGTTTGACCTTAACACAGTCTCTGTTTTCTTAAAACTACTGCTGGACTCATGAGGTAGTACCTTAAAGCTGTTTTGATATTGATATATGACTTTTGAAACAAATGACATAAAGCTGGTGTAACAGGGCGATATACTGTTTACTGATTACTTTTACAATATACTGATTTTTTTCCTTTACCTTACCAATTCTGCTGACAGTTAAGTCAGAGTAAATTTTCTGGCTTATGTATTGTATATTGCACTCAGCTGCACATGCAAAATCCTCTAAAGGCAAGAAGTTATTCAGATTAACTGCAGTACTATTTCTGAGAATAAAAACACTTATAAACCAATAGTAACGTTTCCACTGAAAGCACCTCTCTTACAGTGGTGATGGGTGAGTCAGAAACTTGACCTCACTCCCAATGGAAGTATGCAAAGGTGGCCATTCAAAACGCATCCCTGGGACAACATGAGGTATTTGGAAGTTAAGAAGGGTCTGTCTACTGCCTTTTGCCAAAGCACGCAGTACAGTACTTCCCTGGACTAACTCACTCCATGCCCCGTCTTGAG
The DNA here is from genome assembly GCA_013398815.1 of Ibidorhyncha struthersii. Taxonomy (NCBI): domain Eukaryota; kingdom Metazoa; phylum Chordata; class Aves; order Charadriiformes; family Charadriidae; genus Ibidorhyncha; species Ibidorhyncha struthersii. The sequence continues at coordinate 380,643 of VZSZ01010412.1, forward strand.
CCAGCACCCAAACCTGTTGTTACAACCCTATGGGCTGGTGATGCCCAACTTTCATATACGCTGATATGTGTTGCAACCTGCAGACAAGCTGAGAACTTTGTCTGCAGGGATGCTTTATTTGAATTCATTGCTTGTGGGAAAGTAAAAGCATATCCTGTGTATAAGTTTCACCTGAGTTTACAAGCTTAGAAATGAAAACAGCAAATTTATTCTAGCAAGGCAGGAGGGGTTAAGCTCTTGCTTCACATGAAAGGCATCTAACCAATTAAAAAAAAAAAAACAAAAAAAAAACTGGTATCAATCTCTCATTCTAGCTGCTGCTTAGGGTTTCTCCAAGAAATTTGTCACTAGAAAATCCAGAGAGCCGGCTTCAATACTTTCTTTTCAGGGTACCTATGTTCAGTGGGGGACCTTATCCCAGCACTTCTGTCTCTCATTTATATTTAAAAGTTTTCAAGTTGCTTTTGAATACAAACGCAGCTTCAAAGCATGTAGTAAGTTCCTGTTTCTTTGCTATTGCTCTCATTTAGGGGACCTAGTTACCTTGGCACAACTTCCTGTCATCTTTGACAAGTCTAATGGAGCATTCTTAAACTTACTTGAAAATAAATCCCTCTGAGGAACTTTCCTGCACATCAAAGTGCTGAATTTTTCCCATATTCATCTTTTGCACAGTTCATTGCATTATAATGAATCACAGATCATTAAGGTTTTATCTACACAGCATTGGCTTGCTCTCATTCTACAGAAACCACATATGACACATTTAAAGATGCTATTAGTTTTAAAGGTCACCGTCTCAGATACCTCCTTCCCTTTTCATTTTACTTGTTGCTTGAGCAAATTTGGCATGGAAAGTAACGAAACATAACAGACATTACAGGACTATTTTTAGAGTAAAAATTTTCCAAAGTACAATCACAGCTAAAACTGTATATAGTTCAATATAATTTCACACCATTATTTAGGTCTGGTGAAACACATTCTCTCTCTTCTGTTTTCTCTTTTCCTCATTGCTTTCTGCCCAGCCAAAGAATCCAACTCATGGTAACTGGCTCACTCTCCAGGATTCTGATGCTGTTAAAAGGACTAAACTAGAGGCTTACTGTATATACAAATAATACTTCAGTAGAAAACTCATAATGAAGGTATCCCATCTGTCCATGAATAACTTCTTGTGAAGTTACTAGGTTAAGTTAGAACCTGAGAAGTATCAAGTCTTTGAAGTTTTACTACATACATCCCATTTCACATATGGTTTCCTTAGTTTTCAGTCTCTTTTCTAAATAACAAATTGAGAAACAGCCTCAAATGTAAAATGCTAAAAGAAAAGTTAAAAGTAGACAAGCCACCTGGGGAGTACCAGGTGGTACTGGAAGTACCAGTAACCTTAGTTATTTCAGGTAAACAAAGGATGGCATAAGTATTCTGCCTACAATTACGAATTAGATTGACATTTAAGAAATCTCATTAAAATACTCAGCTTATGTTACAAGCTCTGCTGAAATTGGTCACACCACACCACTCTATATCCAGATATAGTTCTCACTATCTTTTTCACCTTCTTCTACTCAGAAAACTTTATACCACCTTCAAGGATTGCTTTGTACTCTTCAGAGCAATGAAGGTTTAACTCCATTATTGGGGACAGCAGTATAACTGAGACTAGGACTTAGTCATTAGGAAAAGAAATACCATCAAGTGACAACAACACTTTCATGTCATGTTTCTACAGCCTCTCCCTTTCTAAAATTTAATTAAAATTGCAATTAAATAAGTGTCACTTCAATATTGGATAGAAAAGCCTATGTTTTTTCTTATATAATCAAACACTAACATTAAAACAACATCAATCATGTTTAATAACTACAAAATACTATTGCTGATCACATCAAAAGGCATTTTTCTTTCAAGAACTAGTTTTTCCCCAAAGGTTATAATTAGGCTATTACTTAATCTTATAAAATGAGACAAAACAACTGAGAGGCTGTGAAAATTATGATCTTCTCCAGGTAAACTGTTAATCAAGCTCCTGACCCTTCAGAGACACTGGTAATCTTGTCCTTTGCTTACAAAATAATTCAAAAGCAAATGTATCACACAAAGGCTTGATTTAAGATAATACAATTTTGTATGCGCAAAGGAAAAAAAACTATGCAAGACTAAAACCTTGACTAAATCTTTTTGCTTTGTGCACATTCGTACAGAATTCAAATTACATACGCTGTTCAGCTACTGCAATACAAAACTTATTGCTTCTTTATGAATGTTCAGAATCCTGGAGGCCTTCACAGTTCTCCCATACAGAACAAAATTAAAAGCAAATATTTTAAAATTAAGGAAATTCTAGTTTAAATTAATGCACTAAACCCATTCATTACCATTTCTACAGTGCACCAAGGGTCTAAATGAGCTTGAAAAAAATGTAATGAAAACTGATTAGGGTATTTCAGTGGCTAGGGAAAGGCCACTTTTTCTTCACATCTGTCATCAAAGCTCACTTCTCTGGTGCCTGCAAGGAACTCTCCATTCTAAGAGAAGCATCAGTAAAAGTGGTTTGTATTTCTTACACAGAGGGAGATATAGGAAATGCGTATTACAGTCCAAGCTGGATTTCAGGCAGAGTAGGTTTTCAGCTGAGTCAAGATTGTCTCCTGTAGAATAATGTAAATAGGAAAATATAGTATATGGATTTGGGAGTATATATTGATTTTTTTATCTTCCCCTACATTCTTTCTATATTTTGTAGGTCTATGCTCAAGTAGTGAAGGACAGCTCAGATGAACTAGAAGTTCCTCTTGCCATTCCAAAGATGAGGACCTTGCCCATCAAATAAAAGGACTCATGATGTGCCAGTCTGCAATCTGTCTTTGATCAGTACATGGATGATTATTTGTTCCCATGGAATATTATCCAAACTACTTACAAATAGTTATTAACAACTAAAAGAGAACACATAAGAATACAAGCTGCTTTTTTTTTTTTTCCGCCCTGATCACAAAGTTAACCAAAGGCCCAAACTACGACATCTATACAGTTTGGCGTAGATCAGGCTCAGAAATGAGAAAAACACAGTTAGCACCCTGATCCCATGTTCCGTGTGTTAGCTCTACTCCAGCACAGCTGAGTGTGGCTTGCTTTCTCAACATTGGTTACCTGAAACCTTCACAGAAACTAACTAAAATAAAATGGCAAATTCAAGCCAAGAACACCATGCTGTATTTAAGTGAATATATGTACATAGGTGGCCCCACACCGGGGTTTAGCACAGGCTCAGACTTTCTTCCCTCCTATACTCTGGAGATTTGCCTTTCCTAATGTAAGGCTCATGCACACTGATTCATAGTTAAGATGGCTTAATGTCGGGTACTGTGACTGCGCTGGGATTTCTAAGCATGTTATTTCTTAAGTATGTATTTCAAGGGGATTATGACTTTCTCCAAAACATCCAGCACTGGTCACTATGGTATAGTGCTAAATGAACAATTCACATAAGCATATAGTATAATTTCTATGGCATGGAATATCTACAGCAGTTTCTTGTTTTTTCTTACACTATTACTGTTTTCTCACTTGGGCCTTAGAGTACCAGAGACAGGAAGAAAACCCACTACACATATTTTCAAATATGAATAGATTGATAAATGCACCCAAATGCATATATTGTCACATACTGAACTTTGCATTATACACAAAGTATAAAGATAGAACTTACTGGGTCTGCATCATATCATCTGCTTTTCCTAGCAGAGCAAAGTCCACTCCTTTGTTATCAGCTATGTTAACAGCGTTAAGGTATTCTGAAAAGAACACGTATATCTGCTAAATGGTAACTTTATTTCAATGTATAATTTGATCCCTACTTTTCTAAATTTAGTATTTTTTACTCCAATATCCAAGGCCACTATTTAATATGGATAAGAAAACTCTCTTTTTTAAGGACTCTTTGAATAGTTAGAGAATATATTTAAAAGTGAAAGTAACCCAGGAATAGGAGTTGTTTTAAAACAAAATCAAGCACAGAGCCAATTTTCCACTTTGTTTTTTTGCTGATGTATTTTTGCTGCAGAGGATTGCTCTTCAGAAAGGCTAAATTCAATGGAGAACTAAGCTCTGAGGACAAGTGCACAGCTTTTTTGGTATTAGTTCTCTCACACAAAATGAATAAAAAACAACCCAAGACCTGAACAGGTACAATCTAGTAACAATTCTACATCTATCACAGTTGCTCTTGCACTTTTATTTCTTGCACTTTTATTTCTTACACTTTGCCTTTTAATTATTTTCATTTTCTTCCCTGTATATTACATTACCTACCCAGGCATAAGGCTCTATTTTGACAATTGGGTTTCAGGACATCTCTTTTCTTGCAAGTTTGTTATTGTAAGACTAATTAGCTGGGGCCCATATGTAATGGTAAACACGATAGCTTGTCTTCACCCTACACGTACAGGCCTGATTCTTTGTCAGTTAGAGGATATATTTTAGGCAGGGATTTCCAGTATGGCTGGGGATCCACAGTGGCCAAATCTGTGGTTCTTTGATACAGTATCCTAGAATCTGTTTTCTTTGTGTCTTTTTTTTTTGTGTGTGTGTCTTTTTTTCTTCTGCTCAGGATTTTGTAGTAAAAGCTGAAAGATCAAACTGCAGTTTCACTGTTAAAGTTGACTCTGCTGGAGAATGGAGTAATATTATCCTTATCAAGTCTGCTTATTCCTACTGTCTCAACCTCCTCTTTGTAGCTGGTGTGCTGCATAGTAAACCATCTCAGATAACTAATCCAGGCTGAATTTAACTTCACAAAAGTACGAGCTTAAAATGACTGTAAAACTCCAGCATGAACTGTATGATATAAATTCTATTTAAATAACCTTTGTACTAGATTCTTTACCATATTGCATCAAAAGGACTTCCTCTTTCACGTATGTCTTCTATTACAGATCTTATTTTCTTCAGTGTATTCTATACTATGTATTAATGTAGGGAGTCGTATATTTTCAGAGAACATAGAACCCGCTTTTCTGTAATATTTCTGAATGACTCATGTTCGCTACTTTCTCTACGCTTTGTGTTTTCAGGTTATATTTTACTCATTTCATCAACATTTACTTTTACAATCTGCAGCATTCAGAAGGCTTCAGACATGGCCCAGCTAATCACCTGCTCTCGCCAGGTGAGGCTGGTCTGGGCCATGAAGGCCTACGGGTGCATGGAGGGCCCTGAAAATTACTACTACAATAGGATCTCTATGGGCAAGAGCTTGTGTCAAGTAAAAAATGTCTGATTGTTCCCAAAGACTTTATAGTTATATTGTCTAACACCTGCCAGTATGGTACATAAACACAAGCCTTAAATCGTAAGTCTATCCACTAAATAGCAACAAAGATTAAGGAATTCCACTTACATAATCTATCACCATTCTTCAAGTAAGGAGAAATGGTGAATTAATAAAAAAAATTCACAATTAACAGGTGTTTGCAGTCCAAAACTGGGACTGAAATTAAAATAGGGTGTCAGACCTATTTTTGTTTAACTAAAACTATGTTTTTGCTATATGAATAGTTGAATTTAAAGACTTTCAAATGTTGATCGTTAGACAATGTAAGTATACATTCTCTTTACCACTGCCGAAGAGTAAAAACCCTGGAAGAGTCAATTGTAATTTTAGCGGCCATTACCGCCTCATTTTCTATCATGGGATCTGAGATAATCATGTGTTTAAAATTCAAATGAGTCCCAATAGCAGCGCTTGTCTAGTAACTGTTTCAGTAAGAAAGTATCTTACCTAATTGCTTCTACATTAAGTTCTTATAAAGACCACTCTATAATTGCAGACCCCCATACCATGTAGTGCTTCATATTTTTACAAAAGCCTGGGTTTTTGCATGTTTCTCTCAGGTTTACAGAGAAGACCAATATAAATTTTTTATCTCTAAGGCTTGAAATTGTTTCAACTACCCATTAAATATCAGAATAATTTCTCTTCTCCTATTGAATATGTTTTAGACAAATGTATTTTCTAAAGTAACTAATGTCTTCTTTCAAATATGCATAGACAATTTACACAGATAGCATGTATTAATTGAACTGGGAGTTAGAGATATTTTTTGACAAAAAGAACTAAAACAAAACAGTTTGCTTATGGCAAAGAGCATGAATATAAAACAGTTCTTGTCATATCTTCTAAAACTGTGATAATAACAGTGTGTTCTAGCAGCTTCTTGTAAGCTCTACAACATTCAATGAATAGCATATTCTGATAACAGGCCCATTTATTGTTACCTATTTCACACACAAAGGTTACTTTTTTTAAAAACAGATATTCTTTTACCTTTGTTCAAACTAATGTCTTTTTTCATAACTCACTTTTTTCATAACTCTGCACATCACTAACTGATTTAGTCTGAAGTAATCTAAGCAAATAATTGGAAAAGATCCAGAGCTACTGAATCCAGCTATGCTATGGTTAGGGGAACAATATGGATTCATACGGAGAAGTTGGTCTGTGCAATACCATACAGTAAATATATAATAATGCATTTTTGCCCATCTTTTTTTTTTTCACTTATACATCCCCAAAATTTTGGGTAGGAAGATGACATTTTTCACTTCCTGTACATGAAAGTATATGTTCTTTTCAGAGTTCCCTTTTTACTAGGAATAATTTGGAAAAATGTGGAGATGCTGGACCATCAGAAATGGTAAATAGGTTAATGATTCACATACCTTTTTTTGTTAGCTCTGCAGTACACTTTCAGTATGATCAAGCAAACTATAATGAGTCAAAAGGAACTCTCCTTTTGCATTTAATAATTACAGCTGGTTTCAGCTCATACGTTTGATTAAAGGGCCTTTATATTTTTCATTGTTATTTTAACATTTATACAGTGTTTTACATCTTCAAAGCACTGTGCTGACATTACCTTATTAGTTCTTGCAATGCTTAGATGCAATTTTCAGTGTGCTTTTATATCACAGTCCCATTTTAATTGCTATTTAAAGCTGAATTAATTATATTTATAATGGGCCATAAAAAGGAATGTTTAGTAGAAAAGCCACTGTACCAATAATTTGTGTAGTACCTTTCTTAAACTATAAAATATTTTGGTGTATGTGATACTACAGATTTAGCCCAGTATTGAACTCTGCTAATGAGGATTTCAGGCCTGTCCTCCCCTTGCACAGCACAATGCGAACTGGCATCAGTAAGAAATTGTCAGTGCTGTTCCTCCACCTGTTTTCATTGCTGTCCTGGTGAAATTTCTTTTCCTGAACTTGCTGGGTGAAACAGAAATCATTGCAAATACTGTCATTGAGGTACCAGCGCTCAAATTTCAGCCACTGAAGACAATGAACAGCACAGGAGCCCAGTCAGGCACTGGCCCTGCTGCCTCCCAGGTTGCGTCCAGAAGCACGTGTTTGTGAGCCCCTGCGAAAGCACTGCTGCCCGCTTTCACGGGGCTGCTCCTGAGGACAGTGCTTTTTCCCCACGAACCCCATCCAGTCAATTCTTGATGCTGCAGTTAAGTTTAGTGAGTGAATGTTTTTCTCGTAAGTTTGCTTCTCAACTTCCAAAGTGTCAAACAAAATTTCAGTCATTAGATGTTTGAACTTTTAGCTGTTAACTGCTTTTTCTTTATGTTTCTTCCCGTTATATAAACACACCCCAGAAAACATTGCAAGTTTCTTTAAATGTCTATTCCTAATAAATATTTTTGCTAATCACAAAATTAGATTTGTAGACCCTTTTATTGCTGAAACCTATGAATAATTCAAATACATCATCCAGACTGCATAGCAGCTTGGACCTGTCCCACCCATTTGATGCCTCTGAACAACGAATGAAACACGATTGTCAGAAAATGCTCTCTAGTGACATTTAACGTTAGCTTGCAATGAAAATACTTCCTCATTGTTGGTGACTATATAATTATGAATTCACAATTAAGCTTGATTTCATAGGTACTGATCATTTACAGCCATTGAAGTGAGAAATTGCTCAGAGCTCCCAAAATGTAAGTCACTGTTACGTAACTGAGTTACATAACCTCCCTTAAAGATGCATGGTATACATTGGCATCTCTTGACAATCCTTGCCCATAGTTACAGGAAAGCCACTCCTTTCTGTCACCTAGTAACTTTTAAATAGTCAACATCAACTCAGATTTTCTGAGCTAGAGTTTGATTTGTCAGTGTGTGTATAGTACTGTACTTTCTTAACCGTGGTTTAGGCTACAAACACTAAACAGTGCAGCAGTCTGAACCTAGGACAACACCTTGTGGAAGTGTTTGAGCAGAAAAAAAAAAATCGTGGCAGAATATTCTGAACATAAAATGGAAATGGCTGAAGGTAAGATTACAGCTGCCGACAAATCAGGCCAACTCCTGGAAAAAATCTGGTACCTGAACTCGCTAACAAGAGATGCGCTTCTGAAAAGTGATGTGGATAATGAAGGTATAGCAGTGTATGTGCTGAGACTGATCTCCTTAACAAGAGAGCTGAGCAGATCTCTCAGCCAGCAGCTGGAGAACGTTACAGAAAGTCTTCAAGACACTTGCCGCTCATTGAGTGCTCTCCATGACAAGCACAAGGAATTGACTGCGAGTCCAGGCAAGTGTAGAGGGACTTCCCTGTAAACAGAATGAACTGGGTATATCGGATGTTAAGTTTTGCCATGTGATGATGCTGGGGTACCTTACTATTCATTTGTTAGTATTTCAGGTTTTGGTTATTAAATAGAGCAAATGAATTCATCTTTCAACAGTTGTATCACAGTGTTTTCAAGTGTATTACATGAGACTCAATATGAGACTTGTAATTCTCATTATACGAGGAAAAAAAGAACTGAACAGAATTGTTTTGAAGTTTTTTTGTGTATTGTACTTTGGTGGGTTCATCTTGGCCAGACACCAGATGCCCTCCCAGCAACTTACTTCCCTTCCTCAATGTGCCAGGGGCAGAAAATAAGATAGGTTGATATAAAGACAGGTAAATCACTGCTTACTGTCATGGGCAAAACAGACTTGACTTAGGGAAAAAATTAATTTAATTTATTGCCATTTGAAATAGATTCGGATAGTGAGAAACAAAGGCAAAAAATCAAAACAACACCTTTGCCTCATCCCTCCTTTTTTCCAGGCTGACCTTTACTCCTTCATTCCCAACTCCCCTACCTTCTCCCCATCCTGAGGAGGGCAGGGGGATAGGGAATGGGGGTGGCAGTCAGCCCATAGCAGCTGCCCTCTGCAGCTCCTTCCTCCTCAGGTTTTTCCCTGCTCCAGCGTGGGTCTTTCCCACAGCCCACAGTCCCTGTCAGCAAAACCTGGGCTCTCCGTGGGCTGCAGTACCTTCACAGAATATCTACCTGCTCCGGTGTGTGGGGTCCTCCACAGGCTTCAGAGTGGGTATCTGCTCCACCACGGTCTCCCATGGTTTGCAAGGGAATCTCCACTCCCCGCCTGGAGCACCTCCTCCCCCTCCTTCTTCTCCGGCCTTGCTGTTTGCAGGGCTGCGTCTCACAATTTTGTGTCCTCAGTCCTCACTGTTCTCTGGTGTTCTTGCCCCTTTCTTAAATATCTTTTCACAGAGGCTTCTCTGACAGGCTCAGATCGGTCCTGCAGTGGGTCCGTTGTGGAACCGGCTGTGTGCGGCACGGGGCAGCCCCGGCCTCTCCTCACAGTGGCCGCCCTGCAGCCCCCTCACTGCTGGCACCTCACCGAGTAAAACCTATATATATATATATGCATAGTCTACAGTCCTCTACAAGTAACAACGTAGTTAAAAATGTAATAACAAAAATAAGAGAGTTCTGCAATCTTAGGGTACAGGTAAACCCATGAAATTTAATCTCTTGCATTTGTAATGGTGTGGTTATAACAACAGTGTTATTTATTGTGAGGACCAAATCTGGATTTTTTTCCTTGGAGGGGGGGAAACAGGATCATTTTGTCACAATGAAACAACTGTCTGTCCTCAGAAACAATATCTTAACAAACAAGCATCAAAGCAGAAAAGAAAACTAACATTTCTGCATTTAATAATGGTCTAACAGTGTGAGGCATAGACAGAGAGAGAGACTCCAGGCAGAAATCTTTAGCTACGCCCGTGTTAATAAGCCTTTGTTCTACAGGTCTATAAATTGTCCACAATAATAAAAGAACATTTTGGTAAAAAAGGACTTGGTTCCAGGCTCCGAGATCAAGCTAACTTTGCCCTGTTGGCCTCATGGCCTATGTGATAATTTTTTTTTTCTTTTAGATGTCTAAGAATTCAGTATCATACTCCTTCCAAAAAGCTGTTATTCCTTGTCTAACACTTTCCCATAAAACAGTCAGCAAAAAGATTTGAAGACAGTTGCATATAAACTGCCACTGTATTCCAAAGCCGTGTTATCGAACATCAGAACAGCACAGAAAGCAAAGTGTTAGAAAAGCGACGGTGGTGGGGGTGAACACAAAAGAAGGCTTATTTCAAGGTTAACCTCGAGGCAACAGAATGCAAAAAGTGTCTTTTCATGCGAAACAGTTGGGTAGTGTAAAGTTACAAGGCCATGTTTTTGCTTGGTGTTAAGCACTGCGGTATTAGAAAAGTCACATTCACAGCGTACGAAAATGCCATTGTTTCGAATGACCCTCTTATCTTCAAATTTTATTTTAGGGAAGTTAAAGAGCTGTATGTTTTGTTTGGTTTTTTTTTTGGTTTTGTTTACAAAATGAAAAATTCAGGGAGTAAACCGGTTAATTCTGGCAGTTTTGTGAAAGCTTGAACTTTGCCTTGTAGTGAGACTGTGAACTGGTCTTTTACAACCTCTTACTCAGACAAAGCTGCGGAATCTATGTTATTTTTAATCCTTTTGTTTTATTTCTCAGCCCTGTTAAACTATTTAGAAGTCCTTCTTCACTGTTGTAAAAGTGCCCCTGGAAAAACAGCAGTACTTTAGAACAAACTTTTTTTTTTTCTTTGAACTACAAGTGGAAAAAATATATTAAAAATGTGTTTGCTTTTTCTTTTTCTTTCCCCAAATATAGTCAAAAACCAATATCAAGTCATTTGGGAACTGAAAGTATTGCAAAGGAATAATTTTTAGACGGAGTTCAACAAGGAAAAAGTTTTATTCTGAACTGGACTCTTTGTAGGTTTAAATCAATCAGATGCAAGTAGAGATGAAAGTGAAAGGCCTATCTAGAGCACATAACATTGATGTGTGATGACATTATTACTCAATAAAATTATTTTCCAAGTTGAAAACCTTGAGATACTGATTTACCGTATGTGATGTTATTGAAAAAAGTAAATGTAAGCCAGTGGTTTCCCATAAGACTTGTATCAGACCCTTCTATTGTCCTTCCCCTGTGTGTCTTTGTCCATTATAAGCAGAAAGCACACCGTACTGTGTTTCATTCTGTGCAATTTTCTTATTTGTATTAACTTGCACTGGATTTAACCTGCAAAACAAAGCTTTCCAGGATCTCATGCAGCAAAAAGAAATAAGCAAGAAATTTTCTGAGAGGTTTGCAATATACCTAACTAATGAAGACACAGTTCCAGTTATAGAGATTGACAGCATAAGGTGAGGGGGGATCTGAAAGTAATGCAACTGAAATCCTCGGAGAGAGTATCTGGAAGGATTTCTAAGAAAAGATGTAAGATAAGAAAAATATCATAAATTAAAAGATCATAAAATGAATACCCTAAAGATAAAAATCTTACATGAATGGCACATAGTGATTGTGTGCTTTTTGTGCATCCTTCTTCACCAAGTGTTTTTCATGTGCTGGTGTTTTTGTGTTATCCTTTATTGTCCATAGCAAAAATTCAAAGCTGCTAAGCATGTTTAATATTAAGCCCATGTATAACAGCCTTGTTAGAGAGCCACATGTTAGAATCTTGCCGGATTCAATTTTAGGAAATATATATAATTAATATTCAGTTGTAAAGCTCTTCCCAAGTTGATTTGACCATTATTTACCAATTCCATGCTTTAGATTGATTGTCATTAAGAATTTAGCTAGTGTCTGATCATTAGAAATGTGTTCATTAGAGTTGCCACAATAGTACTTTGACAAATACAGAGTTGTACTTGGACAAGTACAGAAATGTACTTGTCCGTATTCAGTTCTTCAGAAATTCATTCCAATTGAATAGTAATAAATGCAAAAATATTAAATGGAAGCCAGGAAATACATTGTGCTTCATGTATTGAATGGCACTATGGAATTAGGTGGAATTCCTGATGAATTGTATGTGTACAAGAGTTTTCACATTTTTTGCTAGCTTTCATAGCAAAATTCAATTGCTTTACTTCTTTTCCTCAGAGTACAATGGAATTATAGATTGTCTGCAGGACTTGAAGGATTATTTGATAAATACAGTCTCACACCTTCAAGAGACAGAAAGTAAACTTTACGCCACTAGCTACAGACAAGATGATGGTTCTCAGATCCAGACTGCTCAAAATGCTTCTAGAGAAACAGATGTGTGTTGTTCTGAAGGAGTAGCAACAGAAGCTGTGCAAGCATCTTCTAGTCCCAGTCAGCAATCCCAAAGAATTCCTTTCCTGAACAAGGTGGAAAGTCAGAATGGTAATCAAATCTATCCAAGTGAAACTACAACTGTGGAAAAAGATATTGTTGCATCAATAGCTGAAAATGTATCTGCTCGAGAACAAGACATTAGCAGACATTCTCCAATAAAAAAGGAATTTGGTGAACACAGACTACTAACGAACTCTGTTACAGAGAACAAAGATTGCAATGGAAAAGATAAACCTCATGGAGGTAACTCTGTTATTGAAAAGTCTCCAGAACTGGCCTCTCAAGATGCTTTTACGAGCAGTGGTGAAAACATTGTATCTGGAACATTGAAAGATACTTATGACAGAACTGTCATGAACTTTTTTGAACAGGGAAAAAAAGCAGTAGTCAAAGAATCTTCAAAAGGGGTAGAAAGTGAAGAACACAGACGGACAGAGCAAATGGAAGACGGTGAAATGGAAACAAATCATGAGATTTGTAGGAATGACCTAATTATCTTCCCATCTTCAGCACAAACGTGTGATCTTACTGCTGTGAATCTTTCTATGAATGATTCAGAAAAAGTGCAAAAGTCTAGGCACTGGATGAACAAAGAGTAAGTGCACATTCTTTTTAGGAACAGATGTACATAAATATTGCTTATTAGCACACATATAAACATCTGTGGGCCCAGAAACTCAATATTGTACAGCTGCTGGTCATGCACATAATAGCAGTTTACAAATTAAGAATGCAAAATGAAGATCTTCCATTTGGTCTAAAGTAAACTGTAACTTTCTATTTGACTGGATATTTCTTTTTTTTTTTTTTTTTTTTTTAATGCCAGAGAGGGAATGAGCCACAGCCAGTAAAGTCAATAATTCCTAAATTGTTGGAAACCAGTAGGTAAGGACCCCATTTAGTTAGTTTTATATTAATTTGTAAGCTGTTCTGAAACAAGCTAAACATAAAAATTTTCATGATTTTCCCATATATTCATAAAGATATATTTTTATGGATGATCTGCTTAGGCTACAATGTAGCGCATCATTATAGTAAAGTATTTAATTAAAAATACAAGGCACTACCCCACCCAAAATATAAAGAATAATATTTTATATCCTTTTTTTCCAGATTTCTAGTGGAGAGGAGTGGTAAGAATGAATGCGAAGTAGCTTGTTTTATTAAAGCCCCTGCAACTGCTCTGGAGAATCTGAAGTGTAAGATAGCCAATGACTCTAGTTCCTTGGTGGTGGATGATTCTGAGGAGCTGGTCAGCAATGTCATCAGTATTGAATGCTCTGATTATGAGAAAACAATCCCTTTCCCTATCAACATTGCAATCCCATTTACTTCATGCTTCAGAGGAAATTACCGGGAGATTATGGTGAAGGTGACTGATGTGAACTTTCAATCAAACTACTTAACTCCTATTTCTTTGGAGGGATACCATGGAAACCACAAGGTTGGTAACCTCTCATCTAAGCATTGTAAAAACATCATTCCAGGCTCCCAGTTAAGTCGCTATGGAGTTATACAAGTAAAGATGTCATTATTTAGCTGTATTGCCCACTATGTGGGGTTAAATGGAACTTTTCTTCTTACTTTTTCAGAACTAATTCTATTTGAAACCTAGTATTTAACAAGGTCTTTTTTTTTGCTCATAATGTTAAGGCAATTGCTTGATCCTTATATACTGATGATTGAGTAATGGTTCAAGATTTTTGTAAATAAGTGTAATGCGTTGCTTTATTTGATAAAAGTAAGAACTTAAAGGGAATTATTTTGCGTTCAGATCACAGAGAAGTAACACAATTCTGTGTGTACGAGTCCAAACTCCATCTCAAAGAAACACAGGATAGTTCTTTTTTTTAACTACAGAATTGCATTGGGCCAGAATCACCACCCAGTTTATGAGCTTATTTCATTTCACCCCAATCATACACTGGAATATTAATGACAGCATAGGAGGACTAGAGATCACCAGATAACTGGGCATCCAGCTGGCAATAATATTTAATTTATTTTCATTTCACACCTTGCTTTATGAATAATGTTGCCTTCTCAAAATGCTAATTGGCTGCAGAACACAGCTTCCTTTCCCTCCGATGTATTCTAACCCCACATTCTCTTTATGCAGGAAAACTTTGCGGAAGTGAAAATTTTTCATCTGGGTGTTTTTTCTGTGTTGTCATGCTTAAAGAAAGAAACATTTACTGTTCCAAAGATAGGACTCTCACAAAAGCTGAGTGTGGATTCTAGAATCTCTTTCTATTACCCTCCAGAAACATTCAGTTCTCCCGCACCCATGCAGCTAAAGGTGAGTTTGAAATACACAATATTTGTTCCATAAGTCTGCTATCTGATCTGTTCTGAAGCGAGGATGCCAATAATGTTAAAGGGCAACCTGATCCGTTATTAGAAAAAGTGGAAAGTGATTGCAGTTCCACATCCTGTGTACGCAGCAAATGGTTTCCTGTCAACTCTGTTAAAGCCACATAATATTGTCAGTAGTCAATGATATCTCTAGCTAAAAAGAACGACCTACCTTTTTTGATATACTTCAGAAAACACCGTTGTTTTCAACAATGATGTAAGCATCAACTCACGACTTCAACTACTTGGCCCAGCATTTAACTTAATGGAACAATTTTTCTCGCCTGACCTTCATAATTTGTACCAGGCAGTGCAACAGAAGATTTTGTCACCTCTTAGTCTTAGGCTGAGAATAACCTCAAAATTTGCTTCAGTTATAATGTGTTTCTCCCTTCCCTCAAAAAAAAAAATGATCTGGAGGTACAGAAAAGATAAAATTAACAGTGAAAAAATAAAGTCTTGAAAAATCTTAGAAATTTATCAAACTCTGACGGAGCTCAGGAGTTTCGAAACTTGAGGTCAAAGCAGGAACAAAACAATCAAAATATTTTAGTCAGTAAAGGTTTCGGTTTTTGATGACTTTCAAGCACTTGATTGTGCATTGTGTAAAGTGCTGATACGTTGATAGAGTTGTTCCTGGGTTATAGAGAGGAGCCTAAAGCTTCTGTGACAGTGTAATCCAATTCCAAAAGATAAATAAATTGGTAAAAAAAACAGGCATGTCAGAGAAGATTTATTCATTTGCAAATTAAATGTACAATTGCTTTTCATATTTAGGTTCAGCCAATTGAACCATCATTGGTTTCCACCTTGAAAGCAAGACACGATATGTACCACTCAGTGGTATCTACTAGCGCACTGATTTATGTCCAGCATCCTTCAGCCCAACCATTTAACAGCTCAGTCACTATTACTCTACCCTGTCCTCCAAACCCAGAAAAAAAAAGACAAGGAGATGAGACAGAACATGCAAGAGCCATTAGCACTACAGTAAAGAGTGTTGCTATGGCATACCATTCACGGTAAGAACAATTTCACTACAGATTCAGCATTTTCAAAACATGAAAATGAATTAATTTTAACAGTTGCTGATTCATAGTTTTTTAGTATTAAAAATGTGTTAGTTCCTTAATACAGTCTGCTATACTTAAAAACAGTTAGAAACACTGGAGCAAATCCCCACAATTCTCATGCTATAGCTTCACCAGGAAAATTCATATAGCATTTGATGTGTAATCTTTAAATATGCTGACCGCTGCTAACTGCTATATTTCTAACAGCAGACAGGATGAAAAAAGAGTGGATTTTTTTCAGCAAGAAAAGTTCAGCCATTTTCACCAAAGCCAAACACTGAACATAGAGAAAAACCACGTCGCAAAGCTGCTGTGATCAGTATTTTACCAGTCGGTGGTTTGGCTACCCCAGCCTTTATTTTCTGATCTCTACTTCTACACATTCCAGTGGCTATCTGAGTCAAAACTTATGACACAACCATTGGGAGTAGGTCAGTTTTATGGTAACTGCTGCACTAGATAAAGGCCCAGGTTTTCCAAAGCACTCACTACAAAATTTCTAAAACTTAGACCTTTTGGAATGTCTTAAAAAAGCATGAAAACATGGGGACTCCTAAAAAAAATCTCTAAATTTCAGTTGTTAACTGGTTGTTCAATAAAATTTATCCATCATGCACAAGAGGATATGGATAAAACTTTTTGGTGAAAAACAGGCCAAAGCTGATTGCATCAATTTTGACAGTCAGCAAAATAGACGGTGTTTTTACCATGTCATGCAGGAAAAAATTAACCTGCACTTATCATTGGATTGCTGTCCTTCTAGTTCTTTAACCATGGGCAACTACAGATTCTGAAAGGGTTACTGGGATTTCTTGGTAGGGACTAGCCTGGGACGAGAGTCAGTTTTGAAGTACTTCTACTTTAGATCATTAAAGAGTTCGTTGCACTAAACGTTATCTTTTTCAGAATTCATCTACATACCAAGATTATCATTATCTTGAAAATAAGCAAGGTACAGATGGAGAAGGCATACAATGTTCTAGCTTTCAATTTCTGAAAAACTCAGATTATGTTTTAAAGAGCTTACACTCATACTGGTCTCTTAGACTATACGTCCATCTTTATCACAAACTTCAGATTTGGGAAGGGTGCCCATATCAGTTTATAAGGGATTCAAATTTCATTTCCTGTACCAGAAGCATTTAATTCTGTGGCAGTACCCTCATGTCATCTGTCTGTTCTTAATACCAGTCTAAATGGATTCTCAGTCAAAGCACATCCATGAAAAGATCATGGCTTGATTGCTTATTTCTATGCAAATTCCTTAGAAAATGATGCCAATATTTTCCTATATTTACATGTAGGCCGAGTCTGTATGCTTAAGAAAAGCTTAGGCTGTCCTGTCTGGAGTATTTTGTTTTTCGGATTGTACATAGGGTGTGCGTTTGAGGTGAACGGGTTATTCACATCCAGTTTTAAAAAACTGATTAGGAGAGGTGTGTGTGAGAGGAAAGTTGTGGGCTTCTGTAAAAAAACCTTTCCCGTTTCGTTCATTAGGATAAATTAGCCAGAGCACGTCATGTTACAGTTGCTTGCTTCTGAGTGTGATATCAATGTAATCACCTGATTTGAGAGAAGCTACTTTTATTTTCTCTGTTGAAAGGGATAATGGATAGCAGTCATGTCTTATTTTCTAAATTCCTTTGTGGTTATTCAGTAATATTTGCTTCTGGAAGAAAAGGTGGATTGTGCTTTTTTTTCCCCAGATATCTACTTCTAAAGAATCTAAATCTTGATGAATGAATCAAAAGCAATCCATAATAATTACTGTGCATAGAATAAACTTAGATTCATTTAGATAGAAACGTTCTTTTTCCTTTTTTCCCCCTTTTTCTGGAAAATTGAAAAAAAAATCTCTTAACAATTGTATCACTTGTACTCTGGAGTACAATTCCAGATGTAGATTTTCAGCAAGGTGGGAAAAACACATGTAGTCATGAAGAAAAGCAGAAGGGAAACAGAGCTACAAATAAAACCTTACTTTGTCTGCAGCATCTATTTTTCATTATTTTTTTACTATAATTTCTTGGCTTTCCAGAGCCGTGAGTGCTTCTGTGAGAAAAAACGGGGAGAAGATCAGTGATACTTTGAAATTATTAGGTCACAGAAACAAAGAAGAGGGGTGGAAGGTGTTTGATGATGTTATTATCCAGAATGCACAGAATGGGCTTGTATCATTTGAACTAAATGAGCATTTAGAAAGGTAATGTATGAATAATTTAATAAAATTTTATTTACTAAAATATTTACTTCCAAGTATATGGATCAATGGAAATTAAGAGTTAAGAAATCATCCACTGTTAATTATTAACTTGCCAGCATCTCTTTATTCCACTTTGTAGTATAAGATCATTTAGATTTGTTAGTCATAATGACAGAAAAAATAAATTTAAGTACTTTTTCATCTATAAACTGTACACTATGTAATATATACAAAACTTGAAAAAGGAAATGCAGATATCAATCTTAATTTCAAAATATGATTTAAGTCTCTAAATACAAAACCAAAATATTTTTTTTGAATTTCTTATTAAGAAATATTATCTTACTTTCATCTAAAATTCATGTGTATTTGAATTCAAGGATACAGAGTCAATATACTCTACAATACAGAAGGAGGCAAATTTCCACCCTTTCACATGTTGGAAACCAGAATGAAAAGGAGGTAGCAAAAGGTCCGTTGGAGACTGAGCCCTGTATTATTTTGTGTAATAAATTATTAGCAGTTGATAAAATGGTTTAAGATAGAGCTATTTATTTCCTTGTCTTTTTTTTTTTTTTTTTTTT
>VZSZ01010412.1:407980-571023 GCA_013398815.1 Ibidorhyncha struthersii
CCCAAGGGTCTCTTCCAACCTAGACAATTCTATGATTCTATGATTCTATGATTCTTTCTCTCCAGTGTTCAGAGGAAGAAATAGGAAGAACTCTGTACTTTCTAATAGAACCTATCTTTTAAATTCTGATGATTTTTAGTGATTTCTAATTAAAAGTTGAACTGTGTAAAATGAATAACTATAGCTACAAACATAGTATGATTTCTAGACCTAACAACAGGTACTGCATTTTCCTTGAAACAGTATGGTATGCAGACAGTTGTAATAAGAACACAGAGACAGCAAGGTAAACTTAATGCAATATTCAAAATTAGAATCCATTTAACCTACAAACGTTTCATACAGATTTTCTATACACCCAGTTTCTATATAGCAGTCATGACATAATGCTACTGAACAAACATTTGTAAAATTGCATAAATTATAAACTTTTTAATGATATGCAACAAACATCCATTTGGTGTAAACAGACATAGTTTCATTATATTAGTAGCTGTATACTGGTTTATACCTGATGATAGTGTTAACTGGTTTTCAGTAATGACACAAATCCTCTATGTAGGTAGAACCAATCGTAAATGCTGATTTACTGCAATCCACTGTGCTTCATCCCTTACTTTTTCCTCAACACATTTTCTCTGATAGCACGAAAAGTTGATCAACCGTCCACGAAGCACAAAAAGAATTTCTTCTGATTCATCGGGTAAGAACATAAACATAATATACTAATGTCAATGTAAATAATAGTTATACTTGTTATTTACTTTTTTTAAATGCCAAGATTTGTTTCAGCTCTAATTGACATTTTAAATGCCATATTCAGGAAAAGGAAAAGCTCCTCTAAGTTAATGTTGTGGTGAGGTGCTTGAAGGGCATATAATTTTCTGTATAAGGAGATTCAGTTTGTCTGGGAAAGCTCCAGTATAGCTGATGTATCAGTCACAGGAAATGCTCTAACCCTTTTATTTTACTCCTAGCTTTCTCCATGCAGTTCCAAAAGTTATACATCATTGCTGAATCTGCTCTTGACTAAATTCACAGAATCACAGAATGATCAGGGTTGAAAGGGACCTCTGGAGATCATTGATCTCCCTACCAGAGCAGGGTCACCTACAGCAGGTTGCACAGGACGGCGTCCAGGCAGGTTTTGAATGTCTCCATTGTGGGAGACTCCACAACCTCTCTGGGCAGCCTGTTCCAGTGCTCTGCCACCCACAAAGGAAAGAAGTTCCTCCTCATGTTTACATGGAACTTCCTATGTTCAAGTTTGTGCCCGTTACCTCTTGTTCTGTCATTGAGCACCACTGAAAAAAGACTGTTCCCATCCACCTGGCACCCTCCCTTTAAGTATTTATAAGTATTGATAAGATCCCCCCTCAGTCTTTTCTCCAGACTAAAAAGACCCAAATCCCTCAGCCTTTCCTCATAAGAAAGATGCTCCAATCCCCTAATCATCTTCATAGCCCTTTGCTGGACCCTCTCCAGCAGATCCCTGTCCTTCTTGAACTGGGGAGCCCAGAACTGGACGCAGTATTCCAGATGAGGCCTCACCAGGGCAGAGTAGAGGCGGAGGATGACCTCCCTCGACCTGCTGGCCACACTCCTTTTGATGCACCCCAGGATGCCATTGGCCCTCTTGGCCACCAGGGCACATTGCTGGCTCATGGTCATCCTGTTGTCCACCAGGACTCCCAGGTCCCTTTCCACAGAGCTGCTCTCCAGGAGGTCGGCCCCTAACCTGTATCGCTGCATGGGGTTATTCTTCCCCAGGTGCAGGGCACTACACTTGTCCTTGTTGATCTTCATAAGGTTTCTCTCTGCCCAACTCTCCAGCGTGTCCAGGTCACGCTGAATGGTGGCACAGCCTTCTGACGTGTCAGCCACTCCTTCCAGTTTAGTGTCATCAGCAAACTTGCTGATGGTACACTCTATCCCTTCATCCAGGTCATTGATGAATATATTGCACAGGACCGGACCCAGTACTGACCCCTGAGGAACACCACTTGTTGCAGACCTCCAGCTAGACTCTGTGCCACTAACCACAACTCTCTGAGCTCTATCTGTCAGCTGCTGTTCAATCCACCCCACTGTCCATTCATCTAACCCACACTTCCTAAGCTTGCCTTTGAGGATGATGTGGGAGATGGTGTCAAAAGCCTTGCTGAAGTCAAAGTAGACAACATTCACTGCCATGTGACACTTCATGTCACAGTGCAGTTAGCAAAACATTGCACTAAAAATAAGTAGTGATAATGTTTCCATTGAAGTAAAAAACAAACCGTTTTTAGTTGGGGAGTTCACCCACTGAGCCTCCAACTTCAGAAAGCTTTTCAAAAGATTTACATAGCAGAAGAATAACGCCCTTAATTTACTAATTTTTGTCCTTCAGAGGCCCTATGGGACAACTTGCTATATTGGCTTGCAGAAGAGCTTGCAGAAGATAATACATCATTACTTGCTTTACGCTTACCTGTTCGGCGGAGCATACTTCAGCTTGTTAGGCTGAAGTGCCCTGATAATTTAACACACCAGATCTATGAGCTTCTTTGCTGCTGGAAAAAGACTCTTCCAAGGTCATCTGATAAACAGCAGCTCCTGTCTCGCTATTTGCGGAAGAGTGGCAGAAGTGATCTTTCAGAAGAACTTCGTTTTAAGTGGCAAAATAAAGTGTTCACTTGACAGAATCACGGGCAGCTAACAGCCCCGTTTCTCTTCTTTCTTGTTGAAAGGTGTGAATATTTCTGTGATATCTCTGGATGAGCAAGTGACAGGGATACCAGTCAGGGATCAGACTGCTTATTTATTTGTTACTTTGCAACCTCTTTACTAAAGCAAAGTATAATAGCAATGTCCTTGCTTGCTAAAAGTGAACATTTCTCCTGTGGAAAGGTGAGATATTGAAAATATCAGTATGAAGGATTATAGACTGGTCTGCATAGGTTTCTAAGGACTTTAATTGTTTGCACATACCATACTCAATTGACATAGAATCATATTTCTACATGCTTTAAAAACTAGGAATTATTCACTATACTTTATCAAAATCTTACGAACCATTCCATGATATATGAATTAGTCTATATCCAGTAATAATAGCTATGAGGTTCTTCAGTGGAAAGCATAATAGATCATTATAATGCACAGACAGAGGAAATTTCTTCTTACTTTCAGGTTTGTTAGTAATTAATCCTGACTTTTATATTATCAGTGAATGTTTTTTATCCTTGTGAATGCCATGGCAGATTTCAGTGTTATCACATGTGAATATCTGATCTGTTCCCAGAATTTAACAGATTTGTTGCCTCACTTTTGTCTATCATGTTAATGTTTTTTTTTCACATTACCCCCAAATTTGGAAAAAGGCATATTTCTCCATATAAGTTTTACAATGTAGTGCTTAGAAATTTCATTCATTATACTGAGTTCTTGTATTCAAGGTACAGATAGCAATCCAGGTGTATTTGTGCCATTCCTCAGCCATGTATTTTATTCTCTAAAAACTCATTTCTCTCCAGAATGCTGAATATCATAGAATGACAGAATCATAGAATGGCTTGGTTTGGAAGGGATCTTAAAGATCAGTTGTTCTAACCCCCCTGCCATGAGCAGGGACACCTCCCACTAGACCAGGTTGCTCAAAGCCCCATCCAACCTAGCCTTGAACACCTCCAGGGATGGGGCATCCACAACTTCTCTGGGCAACCTGGTCCAGTGTCTCACCAACCTCAGAGTGAAAAATTTATTCCTAATATCTAATCTAAATCTACTCTCAGTTTAAAACTGTTACCCAGTGTCCTATCACTACACTCCCTGATAAAGGGTACCTCTCCAGCTTTCCTTGTAGTCCCCCTTTAGATACTGGAAGGCTACTATAATGTCTCCCGGAAGCCTTCTCTTCTCCAGGCTGAACAACCCCAGTTCTCTCAGCCTGTCTTCATAGGAGACGTGCTCCAGCCCTCTGATCATCTTTGTGGCCCTCCTCTGGACTCGCTCCAACAGGTCCAGGTCCTTCATATGTTGGGGGCTCCAGAGCCAGACACAAGAAACAAAGAATCACAGAAAGATCATTTTAGGCTAATTCTTCTTTTCACAGTGTAGAATTATAGACTAATTTGGGTTGGAAGGGACCTTTAAAGGTCATCTAGTCCAACCTCCCCTGCAATAAGCAGGGACATCTACTAGATCAGGTTGCTCAGAGTCCCATCCAACCCAACCTTGAATGTTTCCAGGGACAGGGCACCTACCACCTCTCTGGACAACCTGTTCCAGCGTTTCACCGCCCTCACTGTAAAAAAATTCTTCCTTCTATCTAGTGTAAATCTTTCCTCTCTTAGTTTAAAACCATTACCCCTTGTCCTATCACAACAGGCCCTGCCAAAAGGTTTGTCCCCATCTTTCCTGTAGGCCTCCTTGACGTACTGAAAGGGTGCAATAAGGTCTCCCTGGAGCTTCTCCTCTCCAGGCTGAGCAACACCAACTCCCTCAGCCTGCCCTCATAGGAGAGGTGCTCCAGCCCTCAGACCATTTTTGTGGCCCTCCTCTGAACTCACTCCAACATGTCCATGTGCCTTTTTGTGTTGAGGGCCCCAGAGCTGGATGCAGTACTCCAGGTGGGTCTCACCAGAGTGGAGTAGAGAGACAATCACCTCCCTTGACCTGCTGACCACACTTCTTTTGCTGCAGCCCAAGATGCAGTTGGCCTTCCGTGCTGCAAGTGCACATTGCCGGCTCATGTCCAGCATTTCATCCACCAACACCCCCATGTCCTTCTCCTCAGGGCTGCTCTCAATCCATTCTCCACCCAGCCTGTATTTGTGCTTGGGATTGCCCTGACCCACATGCACGACCTTGCACTTGATCTTGTTGAACTTCATGGGATTGCATGGGCCCACATCTCAAGCCTGTCCAGGTCTCTCCCTTACCTCTCTCTTCTCCCTTCCCTCCAGTGCATTGACTGCTCCACACAGCTTGGTGTCATCGGCAAACTTGCTGAGGGTGCACTCAATCCCACTGTCTGTGTCTCTGACAAAGATGTTAAACACCACTGATCCCAATATCAGCCCCTGAGTAATGCCACTTGTCACTGGTCGCCACTTGGACATTGAGCTCTTGACCACAACTCTTTGAGCGTGGCCACCCAGCCAATTCCTTATCCACCAAGTGGTCTATCCATCAAATCCATGTCTCTCCAATTTAGAGACCAGGATATTGTGTGGGACAGTGTCAAATGTTTTGCACAAGTCCAGGTAGATTATTGTGGGGGACAGTGTCAAATGCTTTGCACAAGTCCAGGTAGATTCTGGCAGTTGCTCTTCCCTTATACACCAACACTGTAATACCGTCATAGAAGGCCACCAAATTTGCCCTTAGTAAAGCCACGTTGGCTGTCACTGATCACCTCCTTATTTTCCATGTACCTCTGCAGAGTTTCCAGGAAGATCTGCTCTGTGATCTTGCCGGGCACAGAGGTGAGACTGACCAGCCTGTAGTTCCGCAGGTTTTCTTTTTTACCCTTTTTAAAAATGGGGGTAATATTTACCCTTTGTCAGTCAGTGGGAACTTCACTGGACTGCCACAACTTTTCAAATGTCATGGACAGTGGCTTGGAACTTCATCCATCAGTTCCCTCAGGACATGCAGATACGTCTTATCCGGTCCCATGGACTCACACACCTTCAGGTTCCTCAGATGGTCTCAAACCTGATCTTCTCCTACAGTGGGTGATACCTTATTCTCCCAGTCCCTGCCTTTGCTTGCCACAACTTGGGTGCTGTGGCTAGAGCACATGCCAGTGAACAATGAGGCAAAAAAGTTGTTGAGCACCTCAGCCTTGTCCATATCCTGGGTGACTAGGTCTCTCATATCCTTCTGGAGAAGGCCCACATTTTCCCTAGTCTTCCTTTTATCATTGACGTACCTGTAGAAACTTTTCTTGTTGCCCTTGACTGTCCCTGACATTTAACTCTGTCTGGGCTTTAGCTTTCCTAACCTCATCCCTGGCTGATTGGAGAATCTCTCTGTATTCCTCCCAGGCTACCTGTCCTTGCTTCCACCCTCTGGCTTCCTTTTTGTGTTTGGGATTGTCCAGGAGGTCCTTTCTCATCCATGCAGGCCTACTGGCGTTTTTGCCTGAGTTCCTCTTTGTTTGGACACATTGCTCCTGAGCTTGGAGGAGGTGATCCTTGAATATTTGCCAGCTTTCATGTGCCTCTCTTCTCTCCAGGGCTTTATCCCATGGTACTCTGCAGAGTAAGTAAGACTAACCTAATTTTTAAAAGTCAGAGCAATAGCAGGGTTGGAGTTTATAACTGTGTTTCTACTGAAATAATATTCTAAATGACATTCTTCTGTTAGTTGCTGCTCTATTGCAACGCACCTCATAAAACACACCACAAATTTGTCTAAAAGCTGAACTTTGACATTTCTGTTAAAGGCTAAACGTAGCTGGCAAGTGCCAGTGAATCACACAATCTGGGGAGAAAGCTGACTGCTTCCTATTTACACATACAAATACCATTTTGTGACTACACAGGCTGTCACTTCTGTGCAGCTTCCCTACTGCTCCAGCAACGTGCAATAGATGCAGCTCTTTCTCCAAGTCCACCTGTGCATAATTATTTTTTAGTTACTGTTATTCTTCTGAATTCAGCACACCAATTATTTTCCTTCTCTCCCCCCTTAATAATATAATATAAACTTTAAATATTAATCTAAATCTAAAAGTTATTAATCTAAGCTTTATAAATATCTTAATTGCAATACATGTTGCCAGTCTGGATATTTTATTTTCAGAGGTCATACATTTGCAACATTTCCGAATCACTACTATAAATGAGAAAATTGCACTGCAAATGAAAAGATAAATAGCAATAGTAATAATTAGATTAATTAATTTATTCAGTTATGTCTCATCTTGTAGGATTATCAATTTTTAAATTGTAAGACAATATGTGAGGAACTTAACCCCTTCACTGTGACTTAACGATCCTGTCCTTTTTTAATTCTTTCTGTAAATAAAGATGCTTTTAAATTTAAACTGGCTGCTCCTTAGCAGAAAACATTATCACACTTTTCTCAGCGCCCTAACACATTGTGTCATCAGATCTTTTGTCTTCAATGCCTTCTCTTTAGGAATGAATATTCTGTTATAGGCTCAGCAGATGGTGTCAGAATGTACATACACTATGATCATGCTTCAATGGATGATGGTACTACAAATAATACTGGAACTATTGCAACAAAACGGACTTCATTTTTCCATCTAAATTAATATTTTAACACAAGTACCAACGTTCTGCCACAAGATGGCCTCAGTGTCTAAGAAAAACAGAATGCCTGTATTTCACATGCTGAAACATATGTGAATAAAGCTCTGCTAAAACCCAAATGCCATCTAGAAAGACCTGGATAGTCCATTGTACAGCATCATTAACAAAGCAGCAAGAACTCTGGGCATTTCGGTAGCATCTATACATCGGGAACAACTGTATTCATTCTCCTCTTCCTGGGAATTTGAGATTTTTTTTTTAACATTAATTGAATGGCAAAATTATATTAAAATTGCTTATGTTAAAAGCTCATTTTTATTAGTGGTAAACACTAATCAAGTGACTAAACAAACCACACATTTATTAAAGAGTGGGAAAATCCTAATAAGATAGATTAAAATAATTAACAATTTTTAATATAATTATAACAATTTGTGGTGTTGTTCTTTAAGAAGGTAACGGTTAGGCCCACTAGTTATATTTTTCTTCTTGCAGTGACACTCACAGTCTAAAACTGGTAAGTAGTCTTGCTGTGGCCCAGCAAAGCTGAGCTGGCTGGTGATGTGCTTTTGCTCTGTTCCTCTCCCTTCTCATCTCTGCCACCAGTTCTGCCTTGTGCTGGGGCTTTCTCTGTCAGCTGTTCTTGGTAACCTTCATAGCTTTTGTTATTTCAGCTCCTGGAAGAGCATGGGTAGCATTGAGCACACATTTTATCGTCTCGCAAAAACATTTTAACAGAAAGGCATATTTAAAATGCACATTTTCCCAAATTTATATAAACAATTCTTGCAAAGCGAACACGCTTATGGCTTGCCCACTTTGTTTCCTTTGCTCTACCAGGTGTTCACAGAAGCATCCTCCTTCTCTCAGTCTCCCTAACTCCAGAGACTCCTGGAAGGAGGAGGCAATATTGGGGGTTTTCCTTCATGTTAGGGCTCAACCAACATGTTTACATGCGCATACATTTTTTTATTCCAAATTTTTGTTAGAGAAGTGATTCCTCCCTCCTTAAAGTTCATAGTCTGCAAACAAAACCTCCAAACAAAACTGGTTTCAGACCAAAATGTGGCCTTCTATGCAACCAAACAATGCCATCAGCAGCAATTAGACTCCAAAATGTAGCTCTTTCTGGCTAAAGTAAATTAAAATCAAGCTGTGGCAGAATCCAAAGAGACCTTGTGGAAAAGGGTGGAGCAATGGAATGTCAACTGAGATAGCTCTCAATCCTTATGGAAGGACGAATATCTGACTATTCTGCTTCTTTCCAAATAGCAAATGCCAGTCACAGGCTGATATGGCTGGACCATTGCTGTGGAAAATCCAATTTCTTATCTAGCATCAAAGCTGTTGTTTGCTTTTCATTCAATCAAACACAGTTTCTTAAATGAAAGGGTTCCCTCAGTGAGATTTAGACTCACTGAACTGTAATCAAAATGTGGGAAAGCATGCGGTCTATATGGGACAAATCTACTCTGTGCTATGTGTTCTTATTAGCTGTAAAAAATATGCAGGACTGAGAGCAAAATCTGAGCTTTATTGCTTAGAATAGGTATGTTTTCTCCCCCTAAATAAAAGGTGATGCTGCATATTTCTGCTAACCAGTGAAGGCAACTGAACAGAACATCAGCTAAGATAGGAAGCCTGTTGCTTATAAAGAAACAACCTAGACAGCTATAATTTAGCTGACCGAACACAGAAGCTAATTATTTAAATACTGAAAAGTTAAGCAAAAAAGAAAGGAGGAACACCTGAATTCCTTTTGCGGCATTGCTACAGGATGGGTTGCCAACTGTATCTGGGACTGATGAAGTGCAAAGGCAGAAGGCAGACTTTGCATATTCAACACTTAAAATACAATTTCTCTTTACTTAGTGAAGCAGGGCTCAATAAGCAGGATCAGTAAGCTGTTGAATACAACAGATGGGTTTAATTAAGAAAAAAAAAAAGATGGCATTTAATCAATATCCCATCCAAGCCCCTTGCAAAAATCCTTTTTATCCTCTCAGTAGTGCTGGGAGAAGTATTGTTTTCATAGAAATAACTGTCTGTAGCGAAGTCCTCTTCAAGCACAGGAGTCTCAGCTGAAAAGCCGCTCCCAAGTGAAGTGGGAGGGAGCTCACATGCAGAGCTGTTTGCCAGGGGCTGGGGAGCAGCCTCAGTAGAGGCTCCTTCCATCTCTTCTCAATAACTCATTGCAGTGAGCTAAAGCCCTGAAAGGGCAGGGGCACTCAGGAACCTGGCGTAAAACAGCCCAGTTGAAACCACTCCTTTATTTCCCTATAATCTTTAATCTAAGACACAACAAAAAGTCATTGAATGTCTCTGACGCATCTCAGAAAAGTTGTCAACCAAACACATTAACTGCAATTCCTCTGGTTCTAAGCAGTAGTGGAGCTTGAACATACGTCAGAACATGGAATACCATGTACCAGCCTGTTCCAAGACTCCTTCGAAGTACCTTTTTTTCATTAAAATGCCAGAATATTTTCTCTGATGACTCTGCTGACCCATTAATTATGCAATCATTATTAATATATCAGTAGAAACAAGGTCTTTACATGATGCTCTGAAAATATACTTAGGAGGTCTCCTAATAATTCTAGATAGTGTAGACACATTTGGAAAAGCGCAAACACACCTATTTCAGCTGATCTAAAATTGAGTTGAATCATGTTGTACACAATGAATGTTATGGAGCTGAAAGAACGTAATGGCGAGTTTCCTTGCAAAGAGACATACTTTTTTCTTCAGAAAAGAAGAATCATTAATACGCTTACTAGATAAATTCTAAAACAGAAAGAGCAACTTTTAGGTTGATTCCTCATATTGTATTTGACTTTCTCCCAGAAAGCACTCAACAATCTTTCTCAGTTGTCACAGCAACATATTTCATAGAAAAAAACATTGTGAAACACCCCCCCAAATACCCAACTCATTTTTTGCAACAGCCTGCATAATTACAAGGTTCTGATAAACTGAAAAATATTGCCTTTGTACTTCCATTACTTTATTAATGTCTGATTTTAATAAAAGTTCCTTTAAAATCTGGCAATTCGAAGAGCTCTCATTGTTAATACAGCCTGACATGAAAACATTTTTCTCATATACTATTAGAGGTTAACAAAAGGCTTGTAATGAATTAGTAATCTACTGTAATATTGTAATAAATCATGGTAAAGCATGCAAGAGGAGAAAAGCAGAGTCCATGTTTCATTCTTTCTCCGTGAACAATGAAAGTATCATAAATGTAAGAAAAATTATTCTATAATACAATATGCAAGTGTAAGGCTGTCCTTGTCTATAGTCTAAGGGAAAGACAGCCCATTATTATTACTATTGTAACCCTATTCTTCGTCTTTCAAAAAAATTCATATGCTTTTGAACTCCCATTGCATATATAAACTCTTCATGTCATAGTGGTATACCCCCTTGACGGAAGATTTTTCCAAAACCTTAAACAGGGTCTTACATGTCTAGATCTCACTGACCTTTTTTGTCCATTGAGAACCTACTGCATCATTGTTCTCATTAAGACCTTTTGTGCTGTAACTTCCCAAATGAAAAAATTGTGGCTCTTCAACTTGTTAAAATACTTTAAAATCCATACATAACCTTTATCATCATTGCTCTCTATGTAGGAGTCCATTTTTGAGAGTACGACTTCCAGAAATGTTATCACCCATTTTAATTTTGGCCTTTGGTCAGATTATGGCCGGAGCAGACTAATTACATATCAGAAGATGAAATAGCTTAATAGAACTGAAAGGATTCCAGCCTGGATGACTCTCGTTACGTGCCGGCTTTATACTGCAAGTGCCAGTGTAGCCAGCAGATGTCACAGAATAGCGTCTACAAAGACACTATTTCTAGTATTTTCAAACCTGAACTCGGCCTGTAAAAAGTCACTTCAGTAAGATAACGGAAGAGAAATTCCTGAAAGATTGTGCGTTATTCACTTGTCTCTTAATAAGCCTTTTGAGTTGGAAGGATGCAAATCATTTAAGATGCAGATATTCTGCACTCAGGAGTGCTTTCTTTCAAAATGTTAACACTAATACTTTATTTTGATCCATGTCCATGACTGAGGAATTAAGAAAAGGAATAAAAAAAGGTTGAATTGGTATAGAATCAAACATGTAAAAAAGTTTTGGAGTATTTTATTTCTAGAAAGAAATAGGAAATTATTCTCTACTGAAAAAACTCATAACAACATCAGAAGAGTTTACTGTTTCATCTACTTCCAAATATTTTTTAAAACCAGCAGACTTTCCAGGGTAAATCAATAATTACTAGTGGAGACAGCCAATTTATGTTCTCTCTTTTTTTTCTTATGGAGTTTTGATGAAATGTCATTCCTCAGAGAAAGCAAGATGCTATAAAAAATCTGGAAGTTTTTCTGAGAATATATGTGAAACATTAAATTAAGGTGATACAATAACAGATTTTATGGTACTTATAAAACTAAATCCAAATGGTTTCAAGAATACTTTAGCTCATCCCTCTGTTTACACATGCAGAAACTCCTAGAAGTCTTAGACTTTTGTCAGTCTGCAAGTAAAACAGT
Source organism: Ibidorhyncha struthersii (assembly GCA_013398815.1). Lineage (NCBI taxonomy): Eukaryota > Metazoa > Chordata > Aves > Charadriiformes > Charadriidae > Ibidorhyncha > Ibidorhyncha struthersii. The sequence goes on from VZSZ01010412.1 coordinate 419,813, forward strand.
TAAATTCTTCTGATTTTTTTTTTCTTTTTACTGCCTGGAGATCTTCTGAAATCTTCCAGAAACAAATGCTACTAAGAGCTGTGCATAGAGCTGAATGGTTTAGAGCAAAACAAGGAGGGGGACAGGGTAAAACTGCATTGAGGCAGCATGCAAAGTCAGCAAAGTTACTGTGGGTTTACTGAACCATTTCCACTCAATTTATTCTGCCCTTAGGCTTTGCTTGGGAGTTTCTGTGATTCATTCATTATGCACTGTGTAAGTACTGTGAGTTTTAATCAAGAGCATATTTTTCTCATCATTGCCATTGTCAAATGTAAATACAATCCCAGTATATACTGAGAAAATATTTCTTAGAGGGGCAGCAAACTGTCAATGCCAGTCTAGAAGAGGTGAAGGAGACCTCCCCTGCAGCATGGTGCACAGCTATGATCAGGTGTGTTCAAAAAGAATGAGCTTAAAGTGCTGAATCTCTTTGCTGAGGCTTTCTGCAGAGAAAGAATAGTTAAAAGATCATGGAAAAGGAGAAGGGATCTTGAAAGAAAATTAAAAAAAACCCTTGTCTAGCCAGAAAAAAGGAAACGTTTATTTTCAGTTAAACACAGTACTGGCGCCTGAGCATAAACATAAACATAAATATAGATTGGGAATTAGAAGTACTTTCCTAACCACCACAACCTTCCAGCAGGATTAATAGGAGAAAATACCTAAACCAGTTTAAAATGCAGTTTTTACACTTCATGAAAGGTTTTATAGCAGCAGTCTTCAGCAGTGGAGAACTGAAGTCACAAAGAGAGGAATTCTCTGTCCATTTTTGTGTTCGTAGATTATACAGACAGACGTAGACTTAGCAGGAATTATCAACACATCCTTTATACCAGTTGCTCAATCCACCTCATCTTGCAAGCGGGGTCCTGCCACTCCTTGTCACATTACACACTGTGTACACTCACGGACACACATACACACACCTGGATCTGACAAGCAACTAATAGCCTCAGTTCATGTCCAAAAAGATATAAAATTAGTCTGATCTATGGTTTCCTGGATGACAATAAACTCCTGTCAATTCTTGGTCTCTTTTCTTTTTCAGTGACTGGTAACCATGGCTACACAATGTAATAAAGTTAAGCGATCCACAATGCTGTAATACAGGGTGTGTTTATTGTAACTGCTTTTGTTATGAAACCCCAAGAAGATAAAACTAGTAATTCAGGGTGAAATGGAAATTAGCTACTAGTTAAAATTTTGCTTGTCTTTTAATAAAAAATGCATGCTTTGTTGAATGGCATAATTTCTTTTCCTGAATAATTTATGACAGCCCGTCTGTCCCATGGAAATGTTAGTATTAATTTTAATGAGCTTGTCAAAGCCATTCTAGCCATTTTATGTTTAATAGATTTAGCTGGGGTAATATTTTAACCCCTTGGTTCTTTAAATGACATAAAAATCTGTTTGATACAACATATTTTCAAAATAGCTTTTTCATTTTTTTTTAATTTATAGACTAACATCTATAGTTCATTCAAATATTAGTAACATTATGATCCTCTATAGTAAATTTCCATATCAATTTAGAGTTTTCCTCCACAGGAAAAATGAATAGGAACTTGGAAAAAAGGTAGATTTGTAGTAAACAGTCTTGTGGGGGAGGGGAAAATGTTTCAATTGCAGGTTTTTGAAGGTAGTATTTTCATTTACTTTAATGTTTTTTTCCATAGTTTAAAGTCAAGGTAGCTAAACATTTTCATCTTTTCCTTGAATGCCTTCTTCACTGCACTCACGCTGGGCCTCTTGGAACATCAGTATTTACTTGCAAACCTTTTGTTATCTCTAGTTACCTGGGTTGGCCCTGCCAGGACAAAACTCTGGTATAAAAGATATGAAAACTCCATTTAAGAACTAACCGTAGCAATTTTATATAGAAATGTAAGGAGTAGAAAACAAAAATACTATTACTGATACATCTAAAGGGATAGGAACATGCATCCTTTGGCTGAAACACGATCCAGTTTGGATCAGGTGACTCACTTCTTTTCCATGAGAAGTGATCCATTTCTGTCAACTACTTCTGAACTACAGAAACATATTTGTGTATTCATCATTCTGGTCATGAATGGAAACAATCTTCTGCAAAAGCCCACAAAACTCACTAGAAGTTTCTATATGGCTTGGCTGACCTAAATTTCCATATCTGTCATCTTAAAAAAAAAAAAACAAGAAGGAGCTAATTTCTACTAATTCTTATTTTACCTGTAAGAAATTCAAAATCCTGTATTTGTACTAGCCTTAGAACTGCAGTCTTAAAATCCGAGGCCAGGTTTTGTAGGCAGTATTCACCTCTAGCTTATTCTTCCACCACTAGATTTTAATTTTTTTTAAAACTCAACACATAAATTTTTGATGTTAGAGGATGATAAACAAATATGTATGAGATATGAAGACTAATTCAGCAAATGGACATTCTGTTACCTAAAACAGACAGGTGAGAAGGAGCTCTATTCAAAAATTATATTGTATAGAATATTAGTCTGAAATTTTTAAAGATTGAAAAAAGGTAAGAAGATTAAACTATGTTCAAGGAACCAGTACATTTTTAGATGAAATAATACTGCAAAGTGATCGCATAATTAATTAATGCTACTTCAGTTTTAACAGGTTTGGTAACGGCTTGGTACAGGCTCAAATATCAGAAGTGGGAAAAAAACTCCTGATCTTTCTTACAGTAGTGGTCCAGTGTTTTGCTCAGCAGTAGAATGTGTCTAATAAGGGAAGATTCTTAAGAAGAAGAGAAGACTTTCTATCACCCATGATCAGAGAAGATACGCTAGAAATATCTGTGATAGAGGGAGGACAGGATGTGGTTATACTACCATACACCTGCAACCCCCAGTAGCCACAAGGATGGCTGTTGTTGTTACAGTACAAGCCACAGGTATTTGACTTTTTGATTTTGTAACATTTACGTAATGGTGGGAACCGGCTTACACTTGTGCTGAAGTTCAGCTACCCTGAGGTATGTAACAGTATAGAATCTCTCAGTGACACCAAATAAAATGCTGATTCCTTTACAGATAACTTATTACAGTCTTCTAGATGCTTGAGTCAGAGAGAACAGAGCTTACATGTAACAGACAAAAATACCTTGAGAACATGCTTCCATGAGTTGCTTCAAATACATATATGTTGTTGTAATGATTTTAAAATTTAAAAAGTATGACAGCAAGTAATGGGATGGCAAGTATTTATTTTTTTCCTCTTTACAATCATACTATTACACTGCAATAAGGAGCTTAAAAATGTTGTGTCTCCACAGGCCTCTAAGTGCCCCCCTGGGCTACAGGAGAGTTTCTTATTATAAAATTAATACAAGAGGAAAAAAAAGATGTACAGTAAGTTGCCATAAAATTCTTTATGATATGAAAGAAGGTGAATTTATCTTCCTCAAGAATTTTAAAATTTGAATCAAGAAAAATAGAAAATCAATTAAAGCATACATCCTTTTCTCTGAAAAAATTTATGACTCAGCATGTAACCTCTAAGACAAAAACATTCAAGTGAAATCTTTCAAATGAGCTTGTAAACCACAGCAGAAGGCTTATTTTGGCAATTTTTACACTCGCAATATTTTTTGTAGCTTGCTAAAGTACAATTCTGACTTATTTTTTGTGCTTATAATTGATGCTGTCAGGGGTTTCAAAATCTGTTGCAGCCTTCCTTCTTCTACTATACTCAAAATTATGATGGGATTGCAGTCATCTTTATTTTCTCTAACGGATTTCTCTTTGCAAGCTACATATGCAATTTAACCACCAGCGTTTGATGGATCTCAATGCCTACAAAACCTCCTTAAGTCTCACTACATAGCCAGAATTGCAGCCACTCTGAAGCTGTAAAACAAGAGAGTAGTTTTGTGACTTGCCTTAAAATGTAACAAAACAAAAAATCACTATAATGTGAGAAAATTCAGATTCAGAGGTTCTGGAATTTGATTTTCCATTGCACTAAAGACGCTCGATACTTAGAGACCAAGTGCTCATTTCTGGTCACTCTTTGTCCATCCAAGCCTCATGTTCACAGGAGAGTTGTAATGCTGGAGCATGATCTCAATCTGTAACAATAACTGGGAGCCTGGGCAAACTCCATGTGCAAACCGGAATAATATTTGCCTCCAATGGTGCTGTTTAGAAGCTTGAAAAAATTAGCGTCTGCAAGAAATAAACCAGTATTTTTATTTCTTTTATGTACTTATGGTAGTAGTGGTAAGAAGGGAGCATTTTAGGACAGATATTTTTAAGGGGATGATGAGAAAAAAAAGAAAAAAAACCCTAAAGTACAATTGCCATAATAAGACTCTGCCAGAGACAACAGTGAAGCTCTACAGGCCTAAGATGTCCACATTAATAAGAACATCATCCAGGGTTACATCAGGGTAAAATAAAGTAGCCTAGAACATGGCTAAGCCATGCTTCAGAGCATAAACCGTATCACTCACAGCTTTGCATTAGGAAAATATGTCATCACAGCATGCCATAGCAATTCTTCCCCAGAGCAACAGTTTATGGCCACTGTCAAATTAGACCAGAGGGACACGGATCCTGTGTTGCATGTTTGACATTCCTGAGTTCCAAAAAAAAACCCTTAGTGAACCTGTAGGTTCAAACACTCTAAAACTAAAGCTGAACTACATTATGTTTTTTTACATCCTCTTACGTAACCAGGCAAACACTATCATTCCCTCAGGGAAGTGGGATACTACTCATGGAATAAATTGACGTATAGTATCTGCCATGCCATCAGGTCTGTCATGTAGCATTTGCTCTGCAACATCTGCACCAAACAATTTTTTTCTTTGCTGAACATTTTGCCCACATTGCACTCCACAGAACCAGTACAAAAACAACAATATGGTTTTGCACATCAGGATTGCATAATACCGGATACACTTTAAAACAACAGACTGACAGTAAAACCTTAACTTTGTCATATACCAATAAAAAAAATAACTGTAAATAAAGAAAGTGGAACAAGGAGCATCCACTGTAGAGTAATATAAATCTAGCCAGTCAGTTAATGATTAGGAGGGGTCAGAAACAGAGAAGGAGAGTCCCCAGGAGAAAAGAAACTGCGTAAGGGGTAATAATCGACTTGGAAAAAATCCCTAAGGCAAGAAGGAATCTAAAGGAGCATAAATACAAATGAAGATGATGAAGCAAATGGAATGTGACAGGGAACAAGAGAAGAAAACAATCAAGGATCAAATTCCATTAAACACTTTCACTAATCTTGTAAAACACATAATAAAGAATACACTCTAAAAATAGTACATGACACCAAGACAGGAAAAGTTATAAGCACAGCATCAGAATAAAAAAATGACCTTAGAAAAGGTACGATGGAATTCAACACAGAAGCATTATATTGAGAAGAAGAAATAAAATGCAAAACTTTAAGAATGGGTGGAATAGGTGATTAGGCATAAGAATTTTAAATATTTTTTTATTGCTATTTTATTTTTTGAATGTTGAAAGGAAGCCTTTTAAATTTCAAATCTTATCTGGGGTGAGCAATTCTATTGCATTTTTATACTGAACAACTGAAAAAGGTCTTCTCTTTTGAGAGAAATGAACAAAGCAGTTAAGGTAATAAGTTTCCTTGTTCATGCAAAAAAGAACTTGCTTTATGGAAAATTCCATGAGCAAGTCTAATTCTGCCTCTTTCTGATGGTAACAACTACTTCAGCCTTATTTTGCATATCTTAAAATTCTCTTGTCCAAGCCAGTCTCAAAAACTAGCTGAAAGCTTCATTTAAACATACATGTTTACATGGTGGACAATTGTAAGGAGGTCATCATATAACACTGCTGTAGACTATAAACGTTGTGCCTCTGAAACAAATACCTTCTACCTGGAATTTTCTCTTCGAAAACACAGCATCTTTACTGAAAACTGCAGTAAAAAAGGCTTCTCCATATGGCAGTCCAATCCATGCACAATATCTCTTCCTACAGGGTTGCTCTTCCTACCACTGCTGTTTAAGGGTACAAACTAAAGCTTGTGCCTGGAGAACTGATTACCCACTATTCTGCAGTATAAACACAGAATATTTCCGTTTTGAACACTCCTAATCTCCCAGCACTGTCCCAATTACGCTGGATGCCAAGATTGGCATTGGAAAATACTCACTGAACAGCTCAAGCTTCTGCCACTTCTTAAGAGTAAGCGATACACACTAGAAGCCCAACTTCTACACATAGGAAAGTTTAACATCATCGTTGACATACAGATTTTTTTCCATGGCATGATACTGTCACTTGGCCAGTTCAACCCACCTTATACTCCGGTTGAATTTAATAAGATGCATACAACTCTGCAGTAGTTGCCTTGCATCTTTACGCAGTGCTAAAACACTTGGTATGTGAATGAATCCAACCTGTACACCAAATTCTGCCACCCTACTAAAAGGGATGTTCAAGGTACATAGGAAGGATGATTCAAAATGCTTCATGGGTTATTCAATGGCATGCAGTTCAGCTTGAACTGAAGTATTGGATTTTAACAGCCATTGCAAAAGTTCAATAAATCTTTTGTTTCTTCCTACCAGTCATTTTCCCTTAAGAAGTTTTGCAGGGAAAAAATAAGAAAAATAATATGTTAACCAGTACATAGCTCTTTTTCTATAGAAAACATTCCAGCAGACATAGAGGGCTTTATTTTCCCTTTTGGAAGCACCCCAGATATACGCGCTACTCTGGATTCAGGTCTTAGAAAGATTAACACCCCTCCCCACCAGCTTCTTAAAACAATTGCATGAAAAATAACAATTTTCCAAATAGTATTTGGCTGAATATAAAACCACTCAGTTATCAGATTTATATATAGGGGTTTTTATCTGGGACCATGACCCTTCCAGAGATCAATCACTGTGCTCCACTAGTAGCTAAGGATCTAACCCACAGCTCTTTTTCTTTGTAATATGCTCTACATTTGGCTCCCTACATATAATTGTTGGTCTTTTGCATCTACAACCAGACAGGAGTTCTGCCTTTGCATGGGAGAAACTTAGCTATCAACTTAATTTTCTATGACACCAAACTACTAAAGATCAAGGAAGATTAACCATTAAAACATGAATAGATGTCATTCTCATTCAAAATCATTAAGCATCGTTATCTTAGAGCACTCGCATATTTCTCACCTTCACCCCAAGCTCCTGTTCACACATACTTCTCAAAGATTTCACTGAAACACAGAATGCTCGAAAAAGTTCTTAGTGAATACAAAGGTGGCATCAAATATTACATTTATTTCTTCCAGATAAAAACCAGGCAAATCATTCCCCAGATAGCTCTACCAAAAACCCCACTTATTTTCTTCATTTGGGAGAATCATTATCATTAAAACAGGAACAGCTTGGCCAGTGACAACCACATGACAGAAGTATGGAGGTCCTTCATTCCTTTAATCTTTTTCTTAAGAAAAAAGGTTAGTTTTCAAGAGAATCTTCCAAAGGAAAGAAACTACTGAGAAAAAGATATTATATATTCACTGATCTTTAAACAAAAAACTTTGAACAAAGTTGTTGTTCAGAAAAAGAAACAAGTATTCCAGAAACAGCAGCAATGTTCTTGATAAGCTGATGTACATTCAAGTAAATTCAGATACTCTTTGAAAAGAGTCAGGGGGCATCAATCTATAGGCTGGGTATTAAGAGTTTTATATTTATTTTGGCCTTTCAGATCTAGTAAATCATGTATCAAATGAAGTATAAATTCACTTGAATATCAGTTCTTCAGTCATCTGAGGACCTAGGCTATTGAAAACTATTTTACTAATCGGAAACAAAACAATACAATTATTGGACCAAATTAATCCCAGTAGGTACACAGAGGATAAAAATGTTCAGTTGACTTTTTTCTTTAATTTATTAATTTGTTCTAGTGTTATTTACACAGGTGTTCCTTTGGTATTTTGGATGCCAGAAATGGACATCTGCTTACAAAAAGATAGAGAAAAATATTTTCCTGTCTACTGTAGGTGTGTAAATACAGGTAATTCTTGTTTTAAACATATAGCCCATGCAACTATGTTCACTGAACTATATTTTGTAGGCAAAACATACCAGGGGCCTGACACTTTTTAGACAAATAGAAACAAATTTTCAAAGTACTTTCTAGCTACTGAATGCTTGAAGATATCAAGTATAAGATATTAATGTATGAATAAGTGAAGATATTAATGTATGAAGTCTAGTAGTGAAAGTATAATAAACCTTAAATTCTTACAAAAAAAAAAATAGAAGGAGATGATAAGTAACCAAGATTCCCTCCATACCCCATCCTTCCCTTACCCTCCCTGCTTCAAGGCCAGTTGCTTTTTCTGGGAGGTGCATCTGAAAACATTCACAAAGGGTCAGGTTGATTTGTAGTCCTTGCAGTAAGTGGGGCTCTTTTGTTTCTTATGTAACATGTACTTGCATAAAGGCTACATAAAATCTGGTCATTGACTCTTTCAGATTCTAACTTCCAATGCAACAATGTAAGAAATCTCAGGAATAAAGAATAAGACCTGGAATGTATTCCTTTGTTAGGGAAAAAATGTTTAATGTACTGAAATCTTGTCAAAAGGTTTTTGAATACACACAAGTTCCAGGGAAAAGACAGCTCAAACTACAGTAATTCTGAACATTCTGGTCAAATCTTTCACCAAATAAAACATGAGACAGGGTATTATTCAGTTCATTATTATGTTCACACTATCATAACATTTTAGTGAATGGTATAAATAGGTATTTAAGCATCTATCTGGAATATTTAGAGGAAAAAACCCACTTTGCATTATCATGGGGAAGATATCTAAGTGTCATCAGTGAAAGGTCTCATGCTGCCAGTATTAAGAGATTGTTGTAATTATGTAAAGCCTGATAGGGGATTGAAGTAATAAGCAACTAAAGGAGGATAATATAATTACTCCTAATCAACATGGGTACATGGAAAATAGATCTTGTCAAATTAAGTTGGTATCATTTTTATGAAATTATAAATTCAGTTGATAAAAATCTTCAAGGCACATACTAATGGGATTAAAAGCTGAGTAACAAATAGATCTCAAGGTACAATGTAAATAGGGAATATAACCAAGTGGCTATTTTTCTTTCATCACATTTCTCCAGGACTGATTTTACATTTATTTATATTTGTACAGAGCTGAGGACCAAAATAATTCAGTCAAGCTGACAATTTTGTTGTTGACTCAACGAGTCATCAAGGAACGCAGGTTCAACCAACGAAGGAAAAATTCAGTACGGTAACATGTACATTCGGGAGCAGAGGATGGAGGCCATTCTTACAGTATGAAAGAAAGAGTTTAGGATTCCTCAGGCAGGACTCAGATAAAGGAGACACAACTCAGCCTCTTCTCCTATGCCATCAGCATGAACATCTCGATATTTCCCCAAAGATCTGGACACATGGTACATAAAAGCCCATCACAGAAACACACCTGGACCCTTCTCCCAATAAGAGAAGGAGGTGCAATGGTGAGTTCCAAGGAAAAGAGCTGACCCACCAGTGCTGTGGGGCAGTTCCATGGGGCTGAGAGCCTGGAAGCATGCAATTGTTCTCCAGTGGGAGAAGCTGCTGTAGTACTAAGCTGAGCTCAAAGCCCTGATTCTGGTTAAGCTACAGTTAGAAGGATGACGGATAGCATTGTGGGTTCTGAATGTTGTCTATACACAGAAAACTGTGATTTAGTTCCAAGTTAACTAGTGCATCTGAAGGAACACCTTCTGGAATCCTAAATCCAACATTACATAGAAAGTCATAAAGCCACAGTCTCTTCTGGCTAGAAGCCTTTTTCAGCCAAAAGAGCCTTTTTGTCAGCCCAAGAAATACCTTGCTTTATATGCAATTTTTAGGTATTATCCTGGTTTCAGCTGAGAGTGAGATCATTTTCTTTCTAGTGGTTGCTGTGTTTTCAGATTTGGTATGAAAAGAATGCCAAAAATGCATATTGTTCTAGCTGTTGTTAAGTGATACTTACCACTTTTTTCTGCTTCCCATAGAAGCTGGGAAGGAGCACAGATAGAACAATAGAATGGCTAATGGAATATTCCATACCATAGCTGTCATGCTGGGTATATAAATGGGATTTGGCTGGGGGAGGGTAATCTACGATCTCTGCTCAGGTTGGGCTGGGCAACCAATTCACTGGGTGGCAAGAGCAACTTGTGTCTTGTATATTCTTTTACCATTATTATTAATGTTATTTTCCTTTTCCGTTACTGTTCTATTATACTTTCTTCATTTCAACCCACAAGTTTTGGGTTATTTTCCCTCTTCCCTTCCTTTTCTCCCTCTTTTCCCTACCCTTCTGGGCAAGGGGAAAGAGGGGGTGAGCAAGAGACTGCGTGGTCCTAGTTGCTGGCTGGGGTGAAACCACGACAGGTATATTTGCCATATTCTAGATCAGAAAATATCTTACCCTCTCCAGTCTATCCCAGCTCATTTATGTGAGGCAATCCTGTCGTAAATTGTCAGAATCTACTTTAACCTTTAGGCATGAAAATGGACAGAATAATATTTATGTCCACAAAAATATTTTAACTGTTTCATTGCAAGTTACTGCAACACAATCAGAATGTATTGTGTTAGACTACATAAAGTATGTTCGCTTCAGCATATTCAACATAATTCCAGACTTTCCAAGTTCTTGGGAACAGTCAGATATAAAAAGATGTTTCTCTTATTTTTCTATATATGTTGTAGAGCTACTTGTCACAGAAACAACAAACAACTCAGAGAAACTTACAGGTTTGTAGAGTATTATCAGGTTACAAAGTAATGCCAGATCCTAGGAGGCAAATATCTCACTAGTAATTAAAAATAGAGTTTTAAAAGAACTTTTTCAATATTTCATTTTCAGTTTTATGTAGTTATCTTCCTTCGACTTTAAAAGGGAGTAAAGGTTCCTGAAGGAAATAGGCCTGGAAGAGAACTTCTGAAAGTGTGACATACGTCCTGTTGCCTGCAAGCAGTCCTAAAGGGCTGAAACATTTCAGTAGAAAAGAGATAATTTGCAATTCTACATCCACATCTGTATTTTGGAGGAATTGGAGATGGAAACATGGGGTGGAAATTGTCGTCTTCAAGGAAGGGACTATGAATTTTCTTTTGCAGAAGAGACAGCTTTCAAATTATCTGTAAACTACTGTTTCCCTTTTAAAAAAATGAAACAGTTGTTTCACAGATCATTTTCTCTGTATGATTGGACTTTACTTCTGCTTTCTGTTTCACCACAGTTCAGTCCATAGAACAGAGCTGAGCTAACAGTTTATTTTTCTGTGTAATGGCACTTCCCAGACGTTCCTCCTCCTGTGGGAGATGTCCATGAGGATGTCCACAATCTGTACCCACAAATACAATCTGGATCTACTTTTAAGGGGGAAGTAGGCAAATAAGCTCTTTTATACAAACACTTTGGCTTTTCTTAAATATTAGAATTATTATCTGTGAATTAGGAAATATAATCACAGTACAGGGCAATGCATGGAATGGAAGACAACATCATTGAAAGGTGGATGTACCAGCATAGAAATTGTGGAATTTTCCAGCCGTATGAATACTACAGAAACAACTTTATCAAGAGCATGGGAACATTCTAGGATGCGAACCTATCACCTGGCTGAGGCTGAGCCATGAGCTGATAAAACTGGTTGCACGGCTTCTACCACTTTGGGAGAGGTTCAGCAGTAATAGCGATAATAGTAATATTCAGACACAAAAACAACTCAACTGTTGTTCAGCAATAATAACAACTTTGGGAGAGGTCCACTAATAATTTTGCAGCAGTGAGTTAGTCTGTTGTTATGATTGAAATTGATGTCATAGAAATACCTAAAGGAACTGGAGCAAAAAACCTTTTTTTTCAAGTGTGCCTGGAAAGCATAGTTTGCTCAGCACAAGATACCATAATGTGCTTTTAGAACTATGAAGAAAAGTAAGAACTGCAAAGAGTTTTAGAATCACTGAGATTCTGAGTGTCCACAGTACTAAAGGCTTTTCAGGAAAATGACAAACAGCCCTCTTACCCTACACTTTCCCCCATAGGTGCATGCCCATACACAGAGCAGCACTGGCAGGGCAGGATCTTGCCAGCCAGGGCCTGTCCCACCACCCCCAGTGAGGTGGAGATGTCCTCGGGGATGCTTGTGGTGACAGAGGAGGGCCAGACTCCAGCTGGGACCTCAAGTCAGTGGGTCAGGATCTGGATCAACAGGGCACAGGCACAACACGGCTGCAGCATAGCTCAGGCATGGATCAACCACAAGAGCCTCAGCAGCCCCAGGCGGTGGAGGAGGAAGCCCCAGCTCAGTCTTCTTAGAAGAGCTGCTTGGAGAAAGCCTCCAGGGATGTCCTGCTATTTCCCTCACAGCCCTCAGCTGAACTAAGTTGTCCCTGGGCGCAGGCAGCCAAATCCCCAGGAAGGTCAGGGGAAAATCACTCAGGGCCCTGACAGAGATCTCTTGAAGTGGCTCATGCCTCAGGACAAATGTTGTCTTATGCTTTACAAAGGGGTGAGCCACTCTACTGCCATTTTTCAGTCTTTACCTTAGGCAGCTTGCCCTAGTAAGGATTGTGTGGGAATTGCAGCGTGCCAGCTGTGCCTGTCTGCTGTAAAGGATTTCCATTAATTTCTCAACTCCTACCCTTTTTATCTTATTTTCTGGGCAATAGTATTTTTCTGAGGTCATGAGGCTGATGGCAGCAGTAAGGTATTGAAAGTTTAGGGCCACACACAGGCGGCCGAGTTCATTTATCAGCTGTCATTTGCTTGTCATCAAAGGTCTGAGTTTAGAAAGTGTTTCCATTAGCAGGTGGGATCTGAATACTTGACGTAACATTGAATGGTTACAGTTGGGACTGATACCACTGTTTGTCATTAAGATTCTCTTAGGTCTCTTCACTGTAAGAGCTCATCTTCCCGGTTGCCAAGCTGCAAATGTTAGTGTGAGTGGATATTTTGCTTGTTAGATTTCTGCTACTGACAAGTACTATTTGAAGGTATTCTATGTTGTCTGGCCAAGTTATTTGAGAGGGTTTTTTGCTGTTGCCAAAATAACTGTAATTTTGAAGATTTTAGAGAATCAAACAGATTCTGATGACCTCTTCTTTGAAGTCTGGAATCACTATGCTTTGCAGGAGGGAACTCAAATGTTTGGAGTTCTGACTTGGACACAAAAAAGTAAATTTCGGTTCCAACAAAAATGGTAATATGGTATGAAATTCCAGGTGGTATAAAATGCGTGAGAAATGAAATCACAAAGGGAAATGCCTGTGGTTAACTGGCAGCTGAAATCAATGTTTAAAGCTATGGGGAGCCCAAGAGCAGGCCCAAATCACCCAGGTTAGCTGAGCGTGCTTAGCTCCGAGGAACATACTGTCTACTGTTGCTTAGTGGTTCTTAGCTGATACAGTAATATCACATCAAAACTTAGAGTGGAATTGTGAACATGAACACAGTGAGACAAGTTGTTGAAGTCGTTTGGGAGAAGGAATAGACTGGAGCCTAGACTGGCGCTTTTCTTGCAGTGAAGTAAGTTTTTTGTTGCAGTATTATGTGTAAGGGATCCCCTATGAGGTGGGAGTTTGCTGGAAAAGAACAATAAACCCATTGTCTAAAATGTTTTACTGGCAGCTTTGGAATCTGTTTGCACCTGAGAGTGGTTCTCACATACTAGGCACTTTATTTTGACTAGACTGTTCTAGGTTGTGTTCATTCTATGTTGCCTGAATAACACCATAGCTAAGTTCGCAGGGTAGCTCAAAAGCCAGAAATCCACCTGAAACCAGAGATTTCCATTTCAGACTTAAAGAACACATGTAATGTGAAAAAAATTACATCCTAGAGATCTAAAGTTAAGTACTCCACCAAGTAGATTTGACAGTAAGGCCTTTGTGTCTTTGATCCACAGCCATAGAATACCGTCTTCCTTTACCACTGTATGTGATTATTCAAGAAATACACATTCTCTAGAGAATTCATTCATAGAAAAGGACGCTAACAATAGCTGTGTTAGAGGCAGATGTTGAATAATGTATGATAAATAAAGCATGGGATCACGGGCTGTAGAATGAATAAGCTGAACTGTAGAATAGCTGCTTGTTAAGAGACAACTGAACTATGAACAAGTACATGGCAAAAATAACAAGCATTATTTTAAAACACTATTGTCATGCATAATTTCAATGTTGGCTTGTGCTAAGGTCTTAATGCTGGAACTTGCCAATTTTGGCAGGGCTTTGCAACCTCTTCTAACGGTTTGTTTAATGCAAATGCTATTTGAACAAGATGCAGCACACTTACATCTTTATTCTAGCTGTTGTGATTATTTTGATTAAGTTAATACACTGGGGGAGGAGGAAATGAAGCAATCAGTGGATTTTGATCACATTTCTGTTTGTTTTGACAGACAGCTCAGCTGTTAACAGCTCTGTTGACTCATGCTCGAATAGTCCAGTGTTACTTAAGGCAGCAGGTCTCACTGTTGAGCAAGATTAATGCCAAACAGGGTATGCTCAAGTACAATAATTAGGAAATTACAAGGAACTAAAAGACTGAGATACAGACAAGGTACACCAAGCACCAGACAAATTCATTCTCTGTTTAGCTAGATATTACCAGTGATTTATAGCTGGATTTTGAGTTTCACAGTACTCTTTCCTCCCCCCTATCCCATTTTACAGGGATTACAATTAAACTACCTACACATGCACATTTGCCAAGATTACTATCATTTTTGAAAAAGATCTTTATGATACTCTTGTCTAAAAAGGAGATTTGAAAAAGAATTGTTTATAAATGCTCTGCACAGCACCCTGGGGAAGAACTTTTAAGGCAGCTTACACACTGTTTATATAGCAGCCAAAACCTCCAAGAGCAAAAGCACAAAGTAGAAAGTGCCTTGCAACAAAAGAAGTTAAATACATTTAACTGAAACTTTCCAGTGTTCTTTTCTCTCAAGTGACTAACCATGTTTCTTTGAAGTTGCTGGAAATCATGCAGAAGATGGACCCCAGACTGATCTACTGGTGTCTTGAACTTCAAACCTGTATGTATACCAGCTGCCTGAACCACATGAATAGATGGACAATTTTTCCCAGGAGCAAGTACAAATGTGATGTTTGAAGACTATTTCTGAGTCTAATCTTGTAGCAGAACAACATATAACAGCACACCTCTAAGGGTCTAAACAAGCATCTGCTATGCTCTATGAACAAACAGTACACAGATGCTGGAAATCATCTGGGAGACACGATTCGCAGTTGATAAACTGATAGAAATCAGCCCATAGGGAAAAATATAAAAGTGTGCTTTCTCCCGGGGAAACATCTTAAAAACTACAGTGAAAAGGGTTTGTCTTCTGAGCCCCAAAGAGCACTGATGCCTAACTAGGGATTATCAGTTTCTTAAGATGGAATATCTAGTTACCTCTATTCAAGAAGAGAAAATAATAGTTTCTCTGACAAACAGTTAAAGGACTGCCAAAGCCACATTTGTTACCGGGGCTATACCAGAAAATAACCAAAAGATACTTGATTCAGTTGGCCAGTAAACCTGTTAGGCGAACACAAAAAGAGCCAGATTGTCATAATTTTAGGAGACAAAAGGAAAACTAGGGAAAATGTGGGACCGCTGTTGAACGAGACAGGTGCTGTGGTGACAGAAGATGCAGAGAAGGCGGAGTTACTAAATGCCTTCTTTGCTTCTGTCTTCACTGCTCGGGCCAGTCCTCGGGAAACTCAGACTTTGCAGGTAACAGAGAAAGTCTGGAGGAAGCAAGACTTTCCCTTGGTTGATGAGGAGCAAGTTAGAGATCAGTTAGACAAACTAGATATCCACAAATCCATGGGGCCTGATGGGATGCACCCTCGAGTGCTGAGGGAGCTGGGGGAAGTCATTGCTGGGCCGCTCTCCATCATCTTTGAAAGGTCCTGAAGGACAGGTGAGGTGCCTGAGGACTGGAGGAAAGCCAATGTCACTCCAGTCTTCAAAAAGGGCAAGAAGGATGACCCGGGAAACTACAGGCCGGTCAGCCTCACCTCCATCCCTGGAAAGATGATGGAGCAGCTTGTGCTGGGTATCATCTCAAAGCACCTGGATGAAAAGAAGGTTATCAGAAGTAGTCAACATGGATTCACTAAGGGGAAGTCGTGTCTGACTAATCTGATAGCATTCTATGATGAGGTCACTAGATGGGTGGATGAGGGGAGGGCAGTGGATGTTGTCTACCTTGACTTTGGCAAGGCTTTCGACACTGTCTCCCACATCATCCTCACTGGCAAGCTTAGGAAGTGTGGGATAGATGGATGGACAGTGGGGTGGATTGAGAACTGGCTAGCAGATAGAGCTCAGAGGGTTGTGGTTAGTGGTGCAGAGTCTAGTTGGAGGTCAGTAACAAGTGGTGTCCCTCAAGGGTCAGTACTGGGTCCAGTCCTGTTCAATATATTCATCGATGATCTGGACGAAGGGATAGAGTGTACCATCAGCAAGTTTGCTGATGACACTAAACTGGGAGGAGTGGCTGATACGCCAGAAGGCTGTGCTGCCTTACAGCGTGACCTGGATAGGCTGGAGAGTTGGGCAGAGAGGAACTTAATGAAATTCAACAAGGGTAAATGTAGGGTACTGCATCTGGGGAGGAATAACCCCATGCATCAGTACAGGTTGGGGGCCGACCTCCTGGAGAGCAGCTCTGTGGAAAGGGACCTGGGAGTCCTGGTGGACAACAGGATGACCATGAGCCAGCAATGTGCCCTGGCGGCCAAGAGGGCCAATGGCATCCTGGGGTGCATCAAAAGGAGTGTGGCCAGCAGGTCGAGGGAGGTCATCCTCCCCCTCTACTCTGCCCTGGTGAGGCCGCATCTGGAATACTGCGTCCAGTTCTGGGCTCCCCAGTTCAAGAAGGACAGGGATCTGCTGGAGAGGGTCCAGCAAAGGGCTACAAAGATGATTAGGGGATTGGAACATCTGTCATATGAGGAGAGGCTGAGGGATTTGGGTCTCTTTAGTCTGGAGAAAAGAAGATTGAGGGGGGATCTTGTTAATGCTTTCAAATACTTGAAGGGAGGATGCCAGGGGGATGGGAGCAGTCTTTTTTCAGTGGTGCCCATTGATAGGACGAGGGGTAATGGGCACAAGCTTGAACGCAGAAAGTTCCATCTTAACATGAGGAGGAACTTCTTTACTTTGAGGGTGGTGGAGCACTGGAACAGGCTGCCCAGAGAGGTTGTGGAGTCTCCCACTCTGGAGACATTCAAAACCCGCCTGGACGGTGTCCTGTGCAACCTGTTGTAGGTGACCCTGCTCTGGCGGGGGGGTTGGACTAGATGATCTCCAGAGGTCCCTTCCAACCCTGACTATTCTGTGGTTCTGTGATTCTCTGATTCTGTGATTCTGTGACTTGTATCTGAAAAGTAACATGGATCTGTTACCTACAGAATTCTTGAGGCTTATAAATTTCAGTTATTTTGTAGTTTTACAAAAGCTAGAATTCAAACACCATCCCTCTTTCTTCTGCCCAACCACACTCACTTTTCAAAGAGGATGTGATTTCTCCAATCTTTCTTATATTTCCTAACCTGCAAAGACTCCCATAGATACCCTCTAACTGCATTAAAAGCACTTCACCCATCCTCTAAGCATCCTGCAATAAATTTCATCAGGCCTAGACTATTTAAAACTGTCTGACTTTAATTAGATTTTTTCCTGGCACTGCTAAATACTTCACCTGTTTGAAATATCTGAGCTTTCTTTTTTGCAGCTGCATCTCAGCAGTAGTCACACCATGACTAATTAGTGCACAGAGATGTTTCCAGCTGCTGTGCTTAGCTGGGGGGTTTCATGGCGAGGCTGCTCCTCACTGATCTGCTAGTGCACCACCTTGTACTTTGAAACTTCATGCTCATTTCCTCAATTGCATTATTTCTCTGTTCTCCAGTTCTTCTTGACAGTGGTGTTTCATTAGTGGTATTTGTCACTACTCCACTTCTAATTTTTCTGTTCTACTCTGGAGCCATCTGTAGAAATGTTAAGTAAGATCATTATTAAGAACAGACACTAGTGACCGCCTTTGTGATGGTGACAGAATAGTGCAAGAAATACCTGCGTTCTCAGGAATTTAGATTTGTTTGATTTGTGTGTAAGCGTGTGTGTGTGTGTGTGTATGTGTTAGCCTTTGCTGTTGCCCACAGCACAACCAGTCTATTCAGTTACCTGCCTGCCAGTTGCACAGTTGGCCGGGCTTGATGTGAGATAGTCGCTGAATCAGTCAGTCAAATGCTTGAAGTCAATACAAAATGTGCCTTAAGACCTGCCTCATGACAGTGCTGTATCACTATTTACTTATGACCTTCAAAGAGGCCAAGATTTGATGCTGCTTTGCTCCTCTGCTCCCATGGCTGCAGCCACTGGGGGTTCTTGTAAATTATGCCATTAACTCAATTTCTTTGCTGTATTGGATCAGAGAAGTCTTTCTGAAGTGGACAGGGAGTTCATATAAGCAAAGGTCAGTAGCAGGTGTGCTGGCTATCCTATATGTGCTGGCTGTCCTATAAATATGTGGCTGGATTTTTTTTCTTTGAAAAGTAGATTTGAGGCACTAAATCTGTTCAGTGGAGAAAAAGAAGATGGTAACAGCCTTGAACCCTATGCCCTAGCCCAGGTTTTACAACTTCACAATGAGGTTGACGCTCCACTGTCCTCAGCCGCTCCCCAGCTGTTAGGAAGTTGACTTGACTTACTCAGTTTTCTCCTACACAACACCTGCCGGTTTTGTCACTCCTTAAGTAGCAAGACTAGCACTCTGGCACTGGGTGTGAGCAGCTTATATTTATTTTAATATAAAATAGAAAAGCCTTTTTTACTTTATTTTAGTATCTTGGCAAGATGTAATTCTCCTTGAATCTGGGCAATTCTCATATTACCCTTACATAAGACCTCTAAGAGATAGTATTTTTTCTCTGATCACATAATTTTTCTGTTCCATGTAGGTTATCAGCTTATTCGGCACTTCACAGATGGTAATTCATCAGGTTAGACCCCAATTATATGAGTCCTCTCCACACCACTTTTGCTTGACATGCTGATTCCTCATAGTTTTGTCAATTTTTATAGTCTTGTACAGCTTCTTTAACTAGTTGATTCTATTAATTAGTTCCCTTGATGAATGAAAGATTGATTGCCTTTCGAAACTGAGAACCTCATCGAATGGGTATTTGGATAAGTATAAGTTATGCACTGAAATCCAGCATGTCAGCTGTTCCACAGTAACCACCTGTACAGTCCCTTGTACCTGCTTAATCCCTCACTGAAAGAAGAGTAAACTGATCTGACTTTACAAACACTGTGACCATATGTACAATTGACTACTTTGCAAGTTTTCACTTCATTCCACCATAATTTATGTCACAGATTTAAAGACCTTCTTTCATGTACTGTTCCTCTAGAATTATTTTGTATTAAGTCATAATCATATTCATATCATCCTGTGATGTTGTCCACTCATTGGATTAAGTGACATTTAACGTTGAATTTTTCTACAGCAGTCATCAGTTTCTACACATAATACAGCATTACTAATTCTATTATCTATGCAATGGTGCAATGTAAAAAGTCCTGATAATACTTCTCAAACAGAACTACAGAATACTTATTATAACCAAATGTGGCACTGGTATACCAAAAAAAAGTCCTCAGGTTTAAGTAAAATCTTGTTGATCTTTTCCTAAAATTATATTAAGCCTAAAAGAAAGATCTTCGTTTATCCCTTTCTGTCTTATTTCTTTGGCAGGTTTTTACGGTGTTCTTAATTCAACATCACCTTTATTTTTCATCTTTCCTCCCAATGAAACAACGGCTTTAAAAGTATGAACCATGATTATCATTCTGTCACATTTTAGTCATTCCTTTAATAAATTCCTTGATGTCATGCAATATTTCGAATTCTTCCATGTTGTTTCCTGGGTGAACCATTTAACTACTGCATTCACCAATACATTTTCGGCTGATACCTGGTCACCTACTCAGGGGAATTCATCACCCATTTGTTATATTTTTTTTACCAACTTTTCTCACACACCAGCCCTCAACTTCTTTAATCTCTGAGCCTAATGAGGAGAAGGCAGTTGGAATATGCTTCTTAGTTCACACCTTTTATAACTTATTCAGGGCAGTGAACACACATCCAATGGTTAACATGATCTCAACATACCATTTAAGTACACTGCTAAGACTGAAGGGAATAAGAAAAATTTTACTTCAGACTTACACGATCCCTCCTGCCCACTCATATCAGGGTTCGAGACCTCACCAGTTCAGGCTCAGCGCTGTGCAGCTGTGATGACTGAGCTGCGGGGAGGGCAGCTTTACGCACGCAATAGTTTGGCTGCCCCTTTTCCCATCATTATTTATGACCACTGTACTATCCTTTTAGCCTGTGCATAGACAAAAAAGGAATGTGGCAGGCACACGTATAGCACTGTATGGTCCTCGGGTATGTTGCAGACGTAGTTGCATGATCTGTGCTCTGTATTGCCTTTAAGGGGCATATTTATGCACATGGTATCTATATAGAGAAGACGCAATTAATCTGATTCTCGTGTTTTCTATGCTTTCTGTGTTCATCTAAATCAGGAGCAAGTGTAACATTCAGCTGAACCTGAGCAGCAGTGTTTAGATCCACTTAGTACTGTAAAGATGTAAATTATTACAAAAGCGCCAGAGCAAGGTAAAAGAAAAAAAAAAGGTCAAAGTGAAGACTGCTTTATTTTTTTAAATTAAAACACTTTGAATCTAAAAGAGTATTAACACAATGTGTAATGAGTATCTTTCAAAAATAAAGATTACTGGCCAAATCTGTGATTCAATTACAACATTATTCTACTTGTATATATAGAAAAGGCAGTTTAAAACACCCTTTCACTGGCGAGTTAATACCGGAGCAATATTCTTTATTGCCACACGGTGTCACCTTTATAACTCGTGAATAAACAAATTTAACCGTAAGTTTAAAAGGAAACTGTTAGCATCATTTCCTACTTTTTCCTAAATTTTCTATGATAATTTCTCTAGTTAATGCATTTAATTCAGTATGAAAATTGAATTAGCTACATATTAGATCTGAACTGAATAATATAAGGAATATAAGGAATACAAGGAATAATCTGTTTAGTTTAGCTGGTTTTTCTGCTTTTGAAATTTTAGGAGCAAACTACAATTTCCTTCAATTTGCCCCTTATTTAAATTTGTACAATAGATAAAAATTTTGAATCATTGTAATGACTTAAAATTTAAATATTGCACACTGGATATTGGCTAGGTAATACTGTTAATATTTTTTGCTCTTTGGCTGAACACCTCTGCATTTATAGAAATGTAACTCAGAATATTTTTAGACATAGCTTTGAATACTGTTTTTTTAATAAAAATTTCAGCAGTAACCTTTTTTTCAATCCACTCACTATACAAATTCACAAACTCACATGCTCAGGCTCACTGTAAACCGGACCACAGAACACGGAGCTGCAGCAGCCTCACCCCTGTAAGGCTACTGAATTTGGCAACAATTACAATACCAAAAAAACTTTGCTAGCTGAAGTCCTAAGCCAGTGCAGGTCCATAGAAACAGTCCCATGAGCTTCAGCAGACTTTAAATAAATCCTACCTGAAGTAAAAAATAATTTTATTTTATTTTATTTAAGTCCATGGAAAAGCCTAAGTAATTTCTTAAGAAAACCTACCTAAATAGATGCATACCTTAAAAGCTGAAATTTTAGTCTAAACCAGAAACACAGGTATATCAGCTATGGTTGTTGTTAGAAAACAGTTAAAGGAAATGTGAAATATGCAGAACTATTTTCAGGGAAGGCCTTGATCTTAAGTGGTCCTGTTACTACCACTTTAGTGGAAAAAACAGTTTACTTGAAAGTTTTTTCCTGTGATTTCTCACTCTGAAAAAAATGCAAATAAATGTTTTGAAGAATTTAAAGGTTACTGTTTTTACTATAAGCATAACTTGTTAGTTTTCTCACTGCATACTTTGTAGAATTATCAGCTACAGTGATACTTTTAACGAATCATGTATAGGTGTAACATTTCTCATCAATTTTAATAAGCTAGTGTGATTTTATAATTGCCTTATAGTCACTGATGTGGTAAATATCACTGCTGCACTGCATTTCTACCTGGTAAATGAAGTTCAATTACTTATAGAAACATTTACTGCGACTTCCTCTTTTCCAAACCAGAAAGAATTGTCCTTTCACATAGACAGAAGTAAACCGATTTCATTACAATACAACATTTAGCTTTAAAAAATCCCACCATCATTTCTCTCAGGAGGTGCCCCTAAATTTGATTGAAGTCTCAGTGGCGAAATGCAGACTAAACAGTTCCTCGCATAGAATAGTTACGCATTAATAGTGCATTTTGTTAAGTAAAACCAGTCAAGGAACAACTCTCAAACAAAAAGAGGCAACAGGGAGCATGAAAGAGGAAACTAGTCTGGTATGTTTTTCTAATCACATGTCATCAATGCATTTTAGCATTTTTTTAAAGAACTATTTCAAAATACTCAGTTATAAGCTCTCCTTAATTATTCATGCACCTTGGGTAACACTCCAGGCTGACTGAGATCCTTAAATGCACTGACAAAGACTTTGGGGAAATTAAATGAGACTGGCAGTTTTTCCTTAAGTGATCATCTAAATTTAACTACAAAGGTCATTTAGCAATATGCATATTTGCATAGTGACACATAGCCTCAGACAACAGGCAGCTAATTCATAGATTAGTACCCGGTTTCAAAATTTGGCTGACAAAGTAATTGTTTCTAATCAGTAAAACAATGCCTTTTAGAAGAAAAACAACTGCTCTTATTCTGATATTGTTATTTCTCTGCTGTTTAATAGAAGAGCTAAAAATTCTGCGCACAGGAAGACTTTTTTTTAAAGCATGAAGATTTGTATGGAGACGCTGCTGGTAAGTCTCAGACTTCTCTGTGTGAAACTCTGCCTTTAACAGGACACAACCTTTTAATTTTCCCCCAGTACATGTGCACTGTGTTCCTGTAGGCTTCAACATACACTCTTAATACATTATACGTTACCAATTAACGCAAAGAGAGGAAACTGGTGGATTAAAACAGTGTGTGCTGAAGTTCCTCACATCTCTATTAGACATGTTTCACGGGGTTATTTTGGAAACGATGCAGTCTGGTCCTTGCACCAAACGTCTCTACCACACTCGTGGTCTGCATATTACAAAATGACACAGACCTTGATTTTGTGACTGCAGGCCACTGGGGGTGGAGATTCCGGGTCCTTTTCTTAATCTCACACATTATTGTCCACATCTATGCATCCCCCATGACTCATATGAGTCCTCACATGTGAAGACCATCATACAGTGATTCCATTTCCAGCAGCTGATATATTTTAATCACAAGCCAACACATCATGTTAATGTCTCCTTAAGGTTTCAAAGCCCAATTGTCCTTCTCTCCCTGTTCACAACTGAACATGGAACTCAGCTGCAAACCAATGATCAAGATCTTTTATGGATTAACTAAGGCAAGATGTAAATAGAAGTTCTTTATTCAGAAAAAAATCTTTGAATTAATAGAAAAAGTTATTTTTTCACATTGTACATTAACTGAAAATGTAGAAATGTTTTGTTGGTTTTTTTTCCTTACATTGTAAATGATTAATATCAATTCATACTACAAGTAATGGCAGTACCGACTGATGTCAATACTTTTTTAGTCAGATAAAACATATCTGCCGGCATACAGAGCACTTGCTGGGTTAGGGGAGTTGATTTTTTTTAATCCTAAACTTTGTATTGGACAGCTAGCGGACAGAGCAGTCAGAGGAATGACTGTGAGAGATACTCATTCAGAAATCTTACATCTTTACCAATCCTCTGTGATACGCACCTGCGTTCAGCAAAGTGCTTCTATACATGTATAAGTATATTCTCAGATCCCACTATACAGCCCATGGGACTTCAGTGTGCAATTGCAAGTGTCTACCTGATAAGGGCTACCAGGCTCACCCTCCCCTTGAAATACATAGAATTCTCTGTACTGATGCCAATTAGACTTTGTCAACATTTTTATTTGTATTTCACAGGGATATTATGAGCATAACCTTGCTGCTATTTGTGAGGAATCCATATAGAATGACAATAAACACATTAGAAGAGCCTCTGGAAAAATAATTCCTATTTAAAGAGAAAAAATATGGTTGTCTGATGGTAATTATATCTGATCTACCATGAGATAGTAATAGATAAAAATGGGTTTTTGAATGCTATGCTCTCGTGAATCTACTATGCATGTGGGCAGGAAAACAGAAATATGGCAACTAGAAAACCAGATTATGTCTGTATGTACTCAACTCTAGTGTGTGCTTTCTGGTGCCTATGCATTATTGATTGCAATGAGCACCTTTGCTTTGAAAATATGTGTGTGTGTTTGCATTTATTTTGTTCTACCCCATGAGTCTTTCCTTCTGCAATAAAAGATTTTCTTCTCCGTGAGGGTAGGGAAGGGAGATAGATTGATGGGAGGCAAGATAGAAGGACTGAGTTAAATCGTTGCAGTCGCACCATATCTGTAAATAGTCAAAAAGCTTTTTCTTTATTTTGTAAACTGTTTCATTGTGTTATTTCCGTTAATCTCAGTGATATTGTTAAAATAAATTTTTGTACCTATTTGGCATCTGACTGTAGGAGATTCCGTTTATTAAGCTGAGGATGAGATTCATCTCTCAAAATCAAACTCCTGAAAATTAAGCAGCTAGTCTAAATTCATAATTTGGATACTTTGAAATCAATGGAAAGAGCCAGGCACACTCAGGAGGAGTTTTATGACAATTACGTTTGTCTTTGGAAAGTGGTTGATCGTTCTTTAGGATCACTGAGTTCTGTCCGCTGACTACAGCAAGAGCTTCATCTAGATATCTAACATACTTATTTAAAAGAGAGGTGAAATTAAATTGATGTGATAAAAGCTTTTTTTCTTTCTCCCTTCATTGTCTGCTCTTTGAAAAAATATTATGGAGAAAACACAGATAGAATAGGTAGATTTTCCATGCAATACATTACCATTGTCAACTGTTAAAGTATTAAAAAAAATTATGTTCACTGTTAAGTAATGAACCTTTTTGGTTTCACATGTTGGCAAAATCAGGTCCTGTTACCTTCTAAGATGACACAAAATGTCTAATTCTGGAATTATGAAGCCACTCAGCATTCAGGTACCAGGCACCTATGAAATTATCACAGATTGTTTTAGCTTATTAAAATTTGGAAAAGTGCCAGTTGCATTTTAGCTTTGATGAAGCTTACTGGAGAAATATAAGACATATGCATTAAAATTCAAGCATGCCCGTCAACTTTTCACAGGCTGAAACTGTTCAGATCCTTCGTTGTAATTCATACCCATTTAACTATCAATAATGAACAGTTGTCCGGCAAGAAAAAGATGATTGAATACTCTCATGTAAATTATTTGTATATTAAAATTTCCAAATGAGATTTTTATTATTATGTTCTACCTTTGGGAGTGGAACTGTCCAATGAACCCTTTTTCTTTCAAGTGAAAGGAAAAAAAAAAATGCAACAATCTCTTCCCTCAAAAGGAAGCAGTGGAAATTGCTATTGTATAAAAAAAAAAAAAAGTCCTGAACAATTTTGGACTCATTTGTTTCTGTATGGTATACTACGTGCAAACATGAATTAGACTATATCATTCAGATGGCCATTCTTAAATTTGATAGCAAACAAAATAAAATTAGAACATCTTGGAAGGATGTTGGATCACTAAATACATACCAACTTCAATTCTTTCAAGTGTGAAGAAAGGGCAGCCTGTATTTGAACACTAAAGTTTTCTGTAGCTTTACATCAAGTGTGTATGTGTGGGAAAAAGGGGGCAGGGCATCTCACTAACTCTAAATTATGGAGGGAATTCAGGAAAAAGAGGGAAATCATTAAAAGACTAGAGGATTTGATTTGGATATTTAAGAACAAACAATAAGCATGTGTATCTGCCTAACAATTACAAAGGAGAAGCTTGGAAAGACTGCATTAAATATCTTCAAAGCTCAAGACCTCAAGAATTTTTATTATTACTTCGGTTATATCACTGGGTTTAGACATAATAGCTCGAAACTTCAGAGCTAAGTTTTGATTTACTAGATATGTACAAATAATCTGTTAATAAAACATCCAGTAAATGACTTTTTAGGCCCAAGTATCCACTCACATTGTCAGTTGGAAGACTGGCAGCTAAGACCTGCTTATATTTCCCAGTGAACACCATATCCACTATCTGAGATATTTTTAAACCACGATTTGCTACTGACACTAGGAGCTATAATTTAGGGCAGTCTTGCACTTTGTTAAGTCTACCCTTTTTCCTTTCTTAGGATAAGTTCTACCCATGCTATTGCCAGCAAAGATTAAAAGGAGTCCAATATGGCTTGTTACCTTCTCAAGTAAATGTGTCCATCCAGTAAAGCTCTCTGCATCTGTAACCCTGCTGAACAGTGGAATTAGATAGAAGCTAAATACAGGCTGATGGTTTACTCCTCCACTACTTTGCCTAAATAGCAACCCAATGCTGTCATCCACTGCTTATCTTCCTCCCTTCATGTACAGAAATCAGTCAGGCTTAGTTGTGCTTCAAGGATGAAGGACAAAGTAAATTTTCTTTTTGTTGTAATACCTATAAATTAAAATAGTCTCTTCAAAATCCATCCACGAATTTAGCTCCATTTGTTCTTAAATAAGTCTTGAAACGGATTACAACTCCAATGAATCCATGTTAACACAGTCAAAGCATGCCAGCGTTTCTAATGTACAGAACAGTCACTCACATTTGGCTCCCCTCTACAAGGACAAGTTTCTCTTACATTCAGGCACACAAGCTGTACGTTCAGACCCTGTACAGGGAAACATGTAGAAGGGGGCATAAAACTTAAAGCTATATCAAGACGACTTAGTCACAATGGCATCAAGTTACCTTTTTTCCCTTTAAATGTAAACTTAGATCCTCATGCCCTCCCACAATTTGCTTCTTGCAGCACACATCAAACAAGTTTTACAAGAGTGTTGCAAATCTAAAATATTGTCCATTAAACCATAATGATTGCTCATCTGTAGGACATAAACACTTCCAACTAAATGATGAATTCAGCCTCAAGGTCTTCCCTTGCTTGTCCAACAAATGATTTACACAGGGTTTTACACACCAGTCTGTGGTTTTATTGGCACTGCTGAAATCATGTGCTTCTGAAAGTTGCTATACTGGCATGTAAACACTGCAAACAAGGATCGGCTGAATGAAAAATGCATAAATTAGAAAGACCTGAGAACTTTCAGGAGTCTGTTCTTGGTAATTCTTATTTTAGAATAGGCATTAATAGGATGAACACTTCTCTTGAAATTAGGATGCTAGCAGGTGCTCTCCTTTCAGGCTTGTTGTGTCTCACACCATAGAGACAGATTCCTGGTTACGAGCAAACTGGGACATCTGATCTTAGGCAAACAAAACAGTTTTATATAACAAGTCTGTTGATTCTATCAAATGTTGAAATAATTTTTGTATACACTAAAAATAAAATGACAAAATGTAAATGCTGATTTTACTCCATTAAATTCTACAAAGGCAGACCTATATGCATTTAATCTTATGTAGGCGGCATGAAAAAATAAACATGAGCTTTAAAAGGAAAGATAAGGCTTTCACAGTTAGTAAATCCCTTCAAGCATTTTAGAGGCATCCAGGTATTTGTATTGCAAAAAGCCTTTAATATCACAAGATAAGAAAATGCTCTTTTGAAATACAATAAAAAGCTATTATAATAATAGACTACATGACTATGCAGGCAGGAAACTCTATCTTGAAAAATATAAAACAGGTCAAAATATATATTATGGGGTAAATTATATCTATGCAATCCTAAAGAGCAAGCAAGAGATTTTTCCGGCCTCCTACCTCATATTTTAAAAACAATTTAGGCAAAACTATTTTATATCAACCCAAAATTCTTTTTTATGTTTGAATACGGAAAACATTTCATCATAGTATTATGAGACTATATTCACAGATGATGCATTCATAATGTAAAATAGGCACTTGTATTGTGTAATGTGGCATTCAGTGGTAAGTGAATGAAATAGCAGCAATGAGAAGAACACAGAGGAGTATAATGCCACTTGTTCCGTTTTAAATCCCATGAAGTGTCTGTTGCATTCACTGAAGTCAACAGCAACACTCAGATGTTCATTTGTAACTCATAGTATCTTTGAATTTGACTGCTATCTTGCTCGCTTGTTTTGTGATTCTGCTATCAGCAAAATTAAACTTGTGAAGTTTTCATGATAAATATTTCTGTTAATCTTCTGCTTCACTCCTGAAGGTAACATTTCCATCTGCCTCATTCTAGAGGCAACAGAAAAAACATCTTTTTTCCACAGATGGTCAAGAAGTAATGCAATTTGCATCTCAAATCCTGGAATACTGCATCCTTGTAACTTCAGGGAAAGAGTCTTCAAACCTGTCATTAGCTTAGAAAGATTCAGACTCCTCCCTCATTATTTAATTTCCAGCCAAGCATCCTATCACCAGTGGTGATGCTACTTCAAGGCTCCTGTCCAGCTTAGAACATTGGGTTTGGTCCCCCAGTCTTGTTGAGACTGTTGATATTTTTCAGCTTTCATCCATCTGATAGACTAATTGCACTCAATATTTTTTTTATCTGGTACCCTTTTTGGACAGCTGATCATCTGAATCATCTTGTTCACAGGTATTCAAACCATGTTATTGAACTCAGAGGAGCTTGTAGATCCTCAACAGCAAGATCAAATTAACCCTTTTCTTGAACCTTCAGCATCTGTTTCATTCCAAAATAAGCATGGCTCGTTTATAATAGCTGAAGATTTGTCCTGTAGCATCTATAAAAAGCTGTGCATAAATTCAGACTCCTTACAGTCTCTTGTTTTTTTATGACCACTGTATCCATCCATAAACTTTGATGTCCTAAATTTCACATCCAAGTCTCAGATACCAACTGATTACTGGAATGACATCCCCTAGCATTCACACCCAAAATCCCCAAATCCGAGACTCACAGAAATTATTTCACTTTGGTATTTGGTCTTTTAGGTCTTAGATTTTCGGTCTCTTTGAAAAGAAGAGAATCTTTACAAACTGATGACTAGTTATTTCCAATGAATAATATGAGTAACTGCAAGATAGGTAATTGAGTGCAAGTTATTTATGCTTTTTACAGTAAGCAATATTCAGATAAGATGTAGAAACAGTCCTTGGAAGACAAATTTCAGAACATGGACTTGAGGTTAGGAGTGACCTATTCACTAGGCCACCAGCTGAAGCTTATTTGTCTAAGCTCTCATTTCAGAGCCACTTCTTTGCTGCACTGTGTTATATGGACTACCATAGGCCTGTCACCAACGTACATCAAGAGAGAAACAAGGCCACTATTTGCAATTTCAACACAGACAGAATATTTAAGAAAAGAAAAGATAAAAGTACAACTTCTTCCCCATCTCCAGCTGGATCTTCCACGATCCCTTTTCCATACTAATTTTTCCCTAAGTTTTAGACACTGGGCAGGGGGAGAGAGAAAAGTAAAACCACATCTCTTTCTCATAGAAATGGACTGTTCCTACTTTCAAAGGATGAATGAATAGTAAAATGAACAAAGTAAATTAAAAAAACATAAAGATACCCTAACTCAGAGCTCCTATAAATAGCTTTGCTTTTCTCTTTTAAAGTAACTTCAGTTATATGTCTTTCATGTTTAATTTAATAATAGAGATGTTTTTGGTTTAATCCTCTACAGATAGAATTCTTATATAGTTGAAATACTTAATCGCTGTGTGTTTAAGCCAACTTTCTCTTCTGTCTTTGTTTCTACAAAAGAGTTAGAATTTTTCAAAATCTTTTTTTATCTCTTCCATCGCTCTGTATTTTATCATTGTTTCTTCAATTCATTTTTTTCCTGTTCATTTAGCTGGATTAGGCAGCAGGCAATTTATGTTAGTTATTTTAAATTGAAATTATTTACCGTGGCTGGAGTAGGATGTCAACCACTTTCACACTTTGTGATTGAGATTCTGCATCCATTGAACTTGCAACCCTCTGTAAGTGCAACAGCAATGAATGTGTCTGAAGTCAATGCAGAGGACCTACAATTCTTTCATTTTTGCTCAGATATATAAACTGAAACATTCTGGATGAAAAGAAGAAAACGTGTAGTGAATACCTGAGAGTTCAGGGGGGGGGGACTTGAAAATATGCATGATAAAGCAGCAAAATGACATGGAGAAGAGAAAGCAACAGAAAACCTCCCAGAGAAAAGGAAAGTTTAAATGTTTCCTACTTATCAATCAGCATAGATGTTTCTGATCCCTCGCTGAAAGACTGCTGGCAAATAGTTCAAAGAAGTCAGAATATCATCTTCTGTGCGGAGTCCTCAATATGTATTGAAAAGAATACTTCAAACCCGTCTGAAGCAAAACTGAAAATGCATTGAGAACCATGTAGATGCAGAGAAAAAGGTTCAGAAAAAGGGACAATAAATTACCTGGTATTACACTGATTTCACAAATAACTAAAATTCACATAATTAAAAATGAAAGTTGCATTGGAAGATGATGTTTTCTGATTAAAAGCCATTTTATTTTTAGGTATATTGAGATTATTTCTGACAAGGTTGATTAAGAGAACAGTTCTACCCACTGACTTATGGAAGATTACATGGGACCATTGTGATCATCTAATCTCATTTTATAGAAAATAAACCAGAGGATATCTACCTATTAGTGGGTAGATTCATGATTAGTCAAATAGTCTTTGAACATGAATGATTAATTACTGTTATGGTTGGACAGCTTTTTCCATAGGCCAGTTTTTTAAGTAACTTCCACCATTCATAGAATCACAGAATCATTTATTCAAAATACTAAAATGGAAACTCATTTCTGAAGTTGATCAAAACTTGCAATCAGCCTTGGAAACCTAGTTTACCATTATTTCAGCCTACATTAATGTTTATTTATGAACTGTAACACCAATTTTAACAGATTCTGTGCTAATACCCTCTGCAGGTGGGACTGGACATGAACACAGCCATTTCTCCAGCCTTAGACTAGGAAAGCTTCCAAAAGCAGGAGGAAGGGCAAAGCGTTGCCTAAATTTGCAAAACAACTTTGAAATGTATTATACATTTCACGTCACAATCTGCTTATATCAGTGTAAATTTATTAAAGACAATAGATTTATGCTGTATTGACACAGAGCTGGAGTTTTATCAATATCTCTTATTTGAAGAGATAACATACTTGGAACTAAACTGTGTCATCTACTCTACTGAAAGCACTGAGTCAGTACTAGTATTAGTGATTAAATATAATCTAATGTATGAGTTGCTTAAAACCTCCAATAGAGACCACCAACTGTGTGTTTCAGGTGTGTGATGCATCTGAAAATTATTCTAATGCTATGTTTCCTGGGACCACACTAAAACCTAATTGAAGTCAATGGCAAAATGCAACATTTCTGGATTTGCCCAGAGTTGCATTTAGTTTTTCAGTACTTTGTCCTTGGAGAAAACATTAGCGTCTACCAGAAGCAACACTTTCCCAGAGCTTTCCACATAGCTATATCAGCCCTCATACTTCATTCCTTAAAGCACTGTTAGTTGTAAGACCAGCATTTTAATCTCTAAGATACAGATCCCATGGGGTGCCTGACCTGGAGTCCTCTATGGAGAAACTTTCAACTGACCAAGATCTATCTCTCCCTCAGCTACAGCTAAGATTAGCAGCTGACCATAGAAAAGATGTATGTAGTGGCATTCAAAGGCTAGCATTCAGGCTAAGCACTGTTTTACTGATAAGTTTTCCAAATAGAAAAAGACAATATGATTTAACTCAAGCAGAGCCTTTCACTGGAGACCTGTCCCAGAAGTCAGCGTCAAGGATCCAGCAGTTCAGGACAGATAGACCCCTCAGCTATGCTGCAGGTTCTGGATCTGATCTTTCTTCCCAAGGCACATGTCAGCTTTCAGATCCCATGACCTTATTTCTGTGGATCAGTTCTGCCATACCAGCCACCTCTTCCTAAGTGACTTTCATCTCTTCCCAATCCCGCTGCTTTGTTTTCAGTGCTGGACCACCATGCAAATGTCCTTGGTGTCATTTTCTGAATCTAGGTGCTATTTGTGCTTAAAGGCTGTTCATTTCTCATTCTGTTTCACATCTAATCGGTGGTCATCAAATATCCTTGATGAGTACCACCGATGGACACATACTGTATTCTTCCTCCTTTTTTCACAAATGCATTCTATCAAACTTACCATTCCTGATGTGTAACTGGGTCTCTAGAGAAACTGCACACACAGGCTGTATTGCTCACAAAGACAAGAGGCTCTGCAATTTTCTATGCTTACATCCAAAATAAGATGCTGAACCAATGTAATAGCTTTCTGCAAACCAAAAGGACATAGTACACCCTCCTCTTTGCCAGGTACTCTGCCCTGGTGTTCATCCACCCCTAAGCTGATCTGATGCTGTTACCTACCAGTTTATCTAGGTGCCTAAAAACTGCCTCCAGAACAAAGAAATAGGTCCAGGCAGCTGACAGTGGGATGGGAGGAGACTGGCATGAGCTTGCCGTTTTGGTGTCAGTGAATTCTTAGATCAGTTTGGCCAATCTTGATTACTCACACAAAGAAAACAAGAGTTTCTTTTTCAGCTTCTCCTTAGCTCCTATATTACAATCTGTGCCCATTGTCACTTGTCCTGGCACTAGGCACCACTGAGAATTTACATCTTCCCATCAGGTATTTATTCACATTGATAGGATCCAGTTTGTTGATTACAAGGTCTGTCTTGCTCGCATGATCCTGCACACTTTTCTTGCCAACTTGATCCACCTCTGTTTCTTTTTACTCTTAAATTTTAATTCTCAGAAGTCTTACCCCTAAAAATCACTATTTCATTTTAATCTGGAAAAAATTATAATGCCTTAGTATTCTTGCTTCTTAAACGCTTGTTTATAATGGCTATCAGTAAAAGGCTTGTGCCTTTTCAGACTAAAATAACACTGTTGTCAAAGGCATAAGTCATTTCAGTTTGATAGAAATATCTTACAAGCTTGAATAAAACAAATTCTCTTTTGCATGCTTGGTTCAACACATCTTTTATGGGTTATTCTCCTATGTTTTCCCATTGTAGTCAGCTTTTTATGAAAACTTTCTATACCTTTTTTTTTTTTTGTCCTATGACTGCTCTTCTAGTATGAAGTATTTTATTTTCATAATGATTGAATTTGATCAGAAGATGGTTTTGGTTATGCCACGTTTTTTCTGAACTATGTATGTGACTGCATCTGTACTTCATGAGATGTTTGCTCTATATAAGAGGTCATATGCTTATTTTCCTACCACACATTGAAGATAGATTGAAGGTAGAGAAGCAAATACACATAGATGTATCAACACAATTTGACGATTGTATGAATGCTGCTCATGAATTACACCATTCTGTAACAGGACAGAAGATGAAAAGGTCTTCATAATGACTATGAAAATCCATCAAAGGGGCAGTTTTAGACTGAGATGAAGCAGGGCAGATGCCAGCCATGAAAATGGTACTATAAATCACACAGGGGCATGGCTTTTTTAAGCTGCCTGGATCTCACACTCAAGAGAGATCAGTCCCCTATACAAATTCAGCTTCTCCTATGTGTATTTACAATAGAAGAATTGAAATTTTTGCACTGATGTGTCCGCATCAGAAAAAAAAGAGTTGTAATAACAGCACTTAGTCAGCTTAATCACATAGACACTGAGCAATTTGTTAATTTGTTTTGTTTACTATGAATCTTTGATCATTGCTCTTCACTGGCACAGCTCCCTAGAAAAATTTTTGTTCTCTGAAGTTCACAGCCATGAACTGACGTAACCCGTAACAGTAATAGAAGACAGTGATAAGACAGCAGAGGGTCAGATGGTAATGGAAAATCATCTAAGGTACCATCTAATAGTAATTCCTTCTCCTAGAAGTCACAGAAGCAATGTATTTGCTGGAAAGGCAAAATCATTTTGTTTTTGCATACAAAAGGATAAGAGCAAAGTAATTTATAACTTAATGCAATGGATGAACCTAACCTGTAAGGATTACTGATAATACATGATCTCAGACTCTTGCAATTTTAATTACCCATATAAGTGATGATCTCATTTTGGCTGAGCAAAGGGAGATTTAACTTCATTCAGTCTGCTTTCCTTTTCTCCTTAATGCACACTTTGGTTTACAATTCAGACCTTTCTATCTTCTTTCAGTTGAGATAATGAATATGAATGCACAACCAGCAACAATGATATTAATTTTTTTTTAAATCTTTATTTAAAAAATATTATTTTTTAACGAATTACCCATTCTATGCAAGTTTAGTGAAAACTTTTCCAGCTAGGAAGGGGAAAAAGGTGTGGAATCCAGCTTCTTTTTAAAGCTGTGTAAATGACAATGTTTGAACTGAAAGATCCATTTTCTAGGCTTTTTTCAGACAATGCTGTGGCACTAATAGATAACGTATCAAGAATACCTTCTATTTTTAGCAAAGTTGTGCTCTTCGTGCAAACATACATATATAATTTTTTGCAAAGCACTTATGAACCTCTTCAACTAGAATGCTCACAGAGCTGAGCAACTTTGCATTTCAGGACCTTTACTGAATTAATAGTATAGATTAACAGACTATCAACTGCTCAGTTTCTAATATATCGAGGTGCTGGAGCGAGTGCAGAGGAGGGCAACGAAACTGGTGAAGGGCCTAGCAGACAAATCATATGAAGAGCGGTTGAAGGAGCTGGGACTGTTTAGTTTGAGGAAGAGAAGGCTGAGGGGAGACCTCATCACACTCTACAACTATTTGAAAGGACACTGTAGAGAGGTTGGTGCTGGTCTCTTCTCACAGGTAATTAATGACAGAACAAGAGGGAATGGCTTCAAGCTCCAACAGGGTAGGTTTAGACTGAACATTAGGAAAGAATTTTTCACAGAAAGGGTGGTTGGGCATTGGAATAGACTGCCCAGGGAGGTGGTTGAGTCACCATCCCTGGATGTGTTTAAGAGACGTTTAGATGTGGTGTTGGCGGATATGGTGTAGGGGAGAACTTTGTAGAGTAGGGTAGATGGTTGGACTCGATGATCCCAAGGGTCTCTTCCAACCTAGACAATTCTATGATTCTATGATGCTATGATTCTATATATAGGCTGTGTTTTGTAGAACTGGTTAGAAAGCCATCCACATATGTGCCATCCACATATGTACCACCCAATTGGCTAAATTAAAGAGACGACGTGAAATAACCTGGGGACTCCCAAGTGTGTAATAACACAAGTACAATTTAAGACAGGTGGGACAGAAGCTTTGTTAGCTGTGATCATGGTGAGAGGTCCTTCGGGCAGGGTTTCCCCCTCTGCTCCCTCGATCTCAGCCAAGTGGTTGCAGAGACCCCACTTACAAACTGTTTCAAAGAAAGGAAAGAGGTGAGTAAAATCATTCTGATGTTGACAAAGCCAGGTGTGCGTTCTTGGGAAGGGGGACTCCAGACAGTCACTTATGTGTTAATAAGGCCAAGTACGCATGTCTGGGAGGGGTGGACTCCTCAGGTAGCTTATCAGCTGCCACAGGGGACAGTATGGCTCTTGGTGGAGCCTGTGGGAGTGGCACATCCAGCGTTACCTTCGCTCGGAAGTGGGCTTGGAAATCATCACAGACTGCTAGCTTTCACAAAAAAAGAGCTTTTCTTTTGTAAGGATAAACTTAGCCAGCTCTCTCAGAAAAATATTAATAGTTTTTCAGCACACCTGTAAATTTAGTTTTTATTGGAAGATTCCTGACAAATTGCAAGGATGATTTTATCATCAACAAGAGATAGACGTAAGGAAAAATGATATCTAATTGCATAAAAAAAGATTTACAAAGTTTGAACCTGCTGGTCTTATTGGCTCTTCCTGAAGAGCATATTAAGTGAAAATTAATTTTTAAAGATCTTATCTATTTTCTCTTATTTGAAAAAAAGTATTTAAATGTGGAACTAATTTGGTTTTAAGTATTGAAGCTTGGAAATTTTTATATTGTGTTTTTGTATTATGCTGACTGTAGAACAAATCTTGATACTGCAGTAACTAATATTCATATCAACTGATCCTGAGAGATCAACTGCAGCTTCTATTGCATGAATGATGGTGCTCTTTGTTAGCAGCTTGTTTCATTTTCAAACACAGTTCCTTGCTCTTTCTACAGTTGTTTTAGGTAATTAGAATGAAGAGATGAAAAAGTGAAACACTGAAAAGAATTTTCTTAGCATAATCCTGCCATTCCAGGTGTGTACAAGGAGTCAGAATTAAGTCTCTTTTACTATTACTTCTAAACAATCTATGCAGTTGTGCTAACAATTTTACATAAGTTTGCTTTAACAGGAATATATATGAAGAGTTCATTGGCATGTTTATGCATGAAGCTTTATACGATTGCATTTGACAAGTAAGCATGGCATGATGGTGATTTTTTTTTTTATTGGGTTTTTATTTTTGCATTAGTGACAGAATAACTGCTTATAACTGTGTTTTGTATAACCCGGCTTAGGACTATTAGTACAATACATATGTGCACACAAACTTCTGCCCTTTAAGCCTTCTATTATTATTATTATTTGGTCTGCTGAAACATGTATTAATAATACTTTAAATAATTTATTTTTTTAGTTGAATACCAACCTGTATGAACAATTTGGTGGCTTTTTACTTAAAAATGAACAGATTTAGTTTGTTCTGCATTACAGCATGAGAATGAATCCCATTTGAAAACCAATGTGGCACTCTGCCCAGAGTGAGGTAGAATTGGTTGGAGTTTACAGATTACTCAGTCAGAACATTGTACGAATGTAATTTTCTGCGTAGTTTCACATACACATTTTGACAGTTTCAAACACAAGATTTGGACTACATTGAAACCCCAAGTACAAGCTGAGGAATGCTTAGTTATTGTCATACTCCAGTCCGTATTCCAAGACAGACAGACTGAAATACGTGAATATACTTTAATTCCTTTGCTTGTGTGTATGACAAGAACCCTTTCATAAAGTTTCTATGAAATACCATGTTCCCACCCCATTATCCTTGTGAAAGTATACACAAAATGTTCTCAGAGTTGAGGGGGAATCATTGTCTGCAAAAGACATATTTTGGTCTTCTTTCCTGCCTCACTTCCAGCCTTTATTATGATTGTGAGAGTTATGAGGCTTTTCTCTGTTTTTCACCACCTTGGAGCCTACAGATCTATTGCTTTCCCTGTGTTCAAAACAAGCAGCTGCAGTGATTTTTATTCCTTATTCATTATAGTCTTCTCCAAAGGAGTAGCAATTTCACCTTTGACACACAGCTATAAAGCAAATACAATTTCTGTCTTGCACAAGATTTTTACTTGTATCATAATGACCTGAGTAAGGGAGTGAAGAGAAAAAAGCAGTATCTGGAAAAATGGAAAACCTTAGAAGACTTCCTTTCAAAACTTGCATTAAAAAGATTTGGAGAAGGAATTTGTTGCCAGAACAATGCTGGGAATTTGAGGGAGAGGGGCTGTTGGGAGCTATCACAGATAACTGGTCTGAGAGGACCAAATAACCCCGAATCAAGTCTTTTTATTTGAGGGTGGAATTTATACTATCTGACTTCTGTGAGAACAAAAAAAAATCTGCTGTATTCAAATTTGATCCTCCCACAAGAGTTTAAGAGTGCAATTACATTAGTGTTTGAGTTTGCATCAGCAGTGTACTTTTGAATGTACTAACCACCTGCACTTACTGTGTTTTTAGTTTACGTTGTGGAGTGGTTTTGGAGCAAAGAAATGTCTTTCTCTCAGGTGAAACTGCATAAGAAGTCTCCATCCAGTTCTCAATCCAGGAGCTTCTTTACTGCATTCCAACCACTCAGTCCATGAGATCAGAATAAACCTAGTCCAAAATAAACACTTTTGTCTGAATATGAGGCCCTCAGTACCAATTGTTTCACTCTGCATATCTCTTGTAGGTAGAATTATTGCTAATGCAGACATAACTAAGGTGAGAAAGCTCAGCTCAACTTAGCAACAAATACTCCAAAAAGCTTTGTTAGTCACTTATACTTTTGGAAAAAAAGCAATTCCAAATCTCATTGCATTCTAAAATTGTTATTGAATCTGAGATGGACTGTTAATAATATTCTATTTTAAAAATTTGGAAACTGGAGCTCAGTAAGTTAAATGGCTCATTAACATTGTACAGGCATTTCTGTGGCTGAGCTGAGAATTAACCTACTTCTTCTAACTCCCACTCGTATAGACAAGGAAAAAGTTGTAGGTGGTTTTACCACAACATTAGAGAATTGAATCTCTGGTATGCAAAACATACTGCCTTAGATTAGTAAGGCAAACGCATTTCTGCTCCACATACAAAAGGGAGAAAAATATAATAGATATTCTGCCTCAAACAAATGCGCAGACCTCCCAAAATTAGAAAAAAGACCACTAGGTATTATGACCTAGTCATATTTTAATACTTGAGGAAGGGAGCAAGGCAGAAGTAGAGCTCTTGCTTTTGCAGCCCCAGAGACATTTGTCTTGTTTCAAGGAGCCTGATTCAGACTAGTTTAATATAGATCCAAAATATTAGTTTCTGTCCCAAATAGTGAAGAAGTGTGGAAGGGAGAAGGAATGAGAAAATCATTGTAGCCTGAAAAGATCCACAAAGCCCAGTCAAAATACCCCCTTTGGACAGATTTTAGCCTGTTAGAAATCATCTCTTTAAGGTGTAAATATTTAAATATACTGTATTCAATTCTATAGAACTGTTAGATGCTTTCAGTTCCTGAAAATGAGAATACATGAGACCAGCAACTACTGTGCTACAATAAAAAATATATTTGACTTGCCTGAAACACCAAAGTTGATGCCCTTATGACTTTAGCTAGGACGGTATCAAATGAAGAAATATTTGCTCTGAGAAATAGTGCAGTGATCACATATACCTGAATGTACCCTTCAGTCAGTGAACAGGTGTTTCAACATTTAAACTACTGTTGAAAATTCCTATTTAGAACACAGGTTAATAGTGTAGTTTATCTAGAAATAATGACTCATAATAAAAAGACTCATGCTAACAGTTCTTAAAGAGTAAGCAATTTCCCCCACTAAGAGCAAATCTAAAAACGCATAATATGCCCATTTCATAAATTGTCCCATAAAGTACTGACTAAATATAAGGCTGCAGCATTAACAGTCAGCAATACTCAAAGCAAGATGGGCTACAACGTTTCTGTTTGTAACCTAGTCATATATAATAGACCACCCATGTACATTGGGTGCACAACCATATCCTGAAAGAATTAGATCGACTGACACTGTGCATAGCAATAGAAAAAATCATCTGTTAAGGAGGATGATTTTTCAGGGAGCATCTGTCCTAGAGACCATATACTGCACAGTTGTGTGACATTCACACCTTGGACATTTCCTTATTTTCTTGCTGTTAACCCCCCCAAAAAATGGAATTTGTGCAGGCACACAAATTCCTCAAATTCTACCCAAGTAAGACTGTCTACCCAAGATCTGAGCCTAAATGAAGCTGATATACAATGAGAAAAACAAGTGACACTTCAGGAATGACTATTTAGGCAAGTCCCATTCTTTAAGTAATCTTCAGAGAGTTCCCTTTGGCTCAGCTGTTTGTCTGAAAAATTCAGAGTGGTGAAAATAACAGAAAGTCAGTAGCTACATATGAAAAGAATTCTGCAGCAGAGAGAGACTCCAGTCCTGTGGGCAATTCACAAGCTTCTTCATTCTGACATGCTTCTTCCTCTTTTTCTGTATCTTTCCAAGTTTTCTAAATATCTTTTGGGATCTATAGTTAGTAAAGCAATAGGAAGAACTTTCCTTCACTACCACTCCCAAGGACCATTTATTCCTGCCTTTAAACCTGCTTTGAGCAGCAGACAGTAAGTGAGAAACAGGGACTCACCCTAACAACGTAGTAAAACAGAAGACTGAAAAGCATCTCCATGGGAAAGCACATTGAACATTGAAAAAGTGGTCCTGTCAAAGAAAAGGTATGACATCATGTAATAAAGGATCCCTATAATGGGAGCTCGAACCACATAACAGAGAAAAAAATGTTGTATCCCCTCCTCACTGAGGGTATTGAGGAACAGGTGTGTCTACAGAGAGTGCTGAGAAGAGACGAGCAATCTAGAAGATGAGGGATAACTGCTTGCAAACAGTCTATAAGAAAAGAAAGGAGAAGCATCAGGAATCTGGGAGAGTGAACATCATTTTCTCACTGTCAGAGCTCCTGGGAGCAAGCATGGCATCTGGGGTAAATGTAATTGAGGTTCAGCACACCTGAAAGAGTACTTGGATCCTTCCTATCAACATTCATAGAATCTATTTTTTCTTCTACACCAGCTTATTGGCTAAAAGTAAGATTCAGCTATTCCCTTGTAATCTACTGCACTGCAGCACAACTGATATTTGATCACAAAGGATTAAACGAAGGCCATATCATCCTTATGATACAACTTTGAAACCGTACTAACATTCTTTTCAAAAACAGGAAAAAAAATCATTCATTTTCTTTTTGCAAGCATTCTGTATTTAAGTGTGTGGAAGTCGATTTTAGCTATTCGTTCCATCGCATTCAAATAGTTCATAGTTATTTCAATGCATTACAGAAGTTCCTGATTTTTCCTGTTCAGGTCTCCCATTCGAAGAAACAGAGGAATCTTTTTAGAAGGCATCCACTCATTTTCCATAGTGCCACCTACTTTTGTATCTGCATTAATGTTATAAAGAAAACAAAATTTAATTCCTGAGATTGCATTTGAAACTACTTTCTAATAACATTTTTTTACATACATTTAACCAAATGCTGTGATGTTCAGCCTTGGGTCTAACCTGTAAAATCAATTTCTTCTAGGCTCAGGGCTCCCCCAAGCAAACACACGATCATAATAAAAAGACACTAACCCTGAGGTACTTGAACTGTGCTTGCACTTAGTTTTTTGTCTGGAAAGAAAGAACTTGTAGAATTCAAAGTGATAGCTAGGAAAAATGTGTCTTAGGTGTGAAAATAAACAAGAAAAAGGATGGAAAATTATTTACCAACAGATAAATTACCCTTTTTGAAGTCAACTACAGAAGATACAAGTATGGGTCTTCAAATACAATGAAGTCTTTGCCTGTCTATGTTCAATTTCAAACATAAGTTATTCACCAGAGATGAGGTTCTCTCAAGGAAGCTGCAGGAATTATCGTAGCATTTGAATTCTGACAAACTGTGAGGCACTACAATCTCAGTATCAAAGGGAGAGTATCAGAGACAAGATACATCCGTCAGTTCCTCAGTAACACCATGTGAAAACAAACCTTCCACTTCTGAGTCAGCAGAGATACAGAAAAAAGAGGGCAGTAAGAAACAACCATTTTGGAGTCAGCCTTCAAAGACAGTAGAGTTGGCAGGTACATTCTTTATCTCCACAGAAAAGTGACTGCAGATGAAATAGCAAAAAATTCCTAGAACTTTGTTATTTAATTCAGTACACTGTTTTATGAATTTCTATAGATGGCTTCCTGTTACGAAAATGTCAAAAGTTATAAACCTTACATCAATATTTGTAAGCCTTCAAAACCACTGTCAAAGTATTTCTACACAGAAAGAATGCGTTACTGTTAACCTAATACTGAGATACCTTAAGTCTAGGAAATATTTCCTTCATGCTGTGTTGCAGTCATTTCTGCAGGGTAAATAAAGAGATGATCCTCTCCATCCACTGAGAAATCTGTGTACAGTGAACTGGTTTAAGACAACTTCACAGAGTCATTTATTTCTGAACAAGTCTGTAGGTACACCATAAGTAGTAGTTCCAGCTTGGAGGTATGAATTAATATTTCGGTCTTCTTTTCAAAACAAGTTCAGGAGAGCTTCCCCCTCACTCCTTGCCTCCCCCTGACAGCTTTAAAGCTTTATCCAATCAGGGCAGATGGCAAAACGTTTTGCTTCCTAAACTACAGTCTTAGCTTTGGTTATCAGCATTCAATCAAACAGATATAGTTAAGGACAGTAAGTAGCAATATCCACAAGTACCTGATGGATGCCTTCAATGTACCACCAACCCTCCTCT
This sequence comes from Ibidorhyncha struthersii, assembly GCA_013398815.1. Lineage (NCBI taxonomy): Eukaryota > Metazoa > Chordata > Aves > Charadriiformes > Charadriidae > Ibidorhyncha > Ibidorhyncha struthersii. The sequence goes on from VZSZ01010412.1 coordinate 462,122, forward strand.
CTCCTCTTCAATTTAATGCCAGGTTAACAGACTGCTTAATGAGTACAAGGGGTCAGCACAATCCGTTATGGCTGAGTCATCTGTGTGGAGGAAGGAGAGTAAAGTGACTTGCGAGTTTTTCAAGCAGCCTTTGTTTGTTAAAAAGAAAGGTGATTGTCTTTGTCTTTTGCTACACAGCCAGCACTTTACTATCAAGTTTATATAAAGGTCATTTCAAGTTTAAGGAGATTGCTTTTTTAATGCTTTTATAGACATTTGAAAGTCTGTGAAGAGATGGACAAGTACTGGAAGATTGAAAAAATCATTGTTACACTGTAAATGAGTTTGGTAGGAAATAGGAGACAATTCACAGCAAAAATAGCTTGTAACTGTCTGGGAACAAAAGCACCTAGGTTAATTAGCCCTTGGACTAGCTTGTTCACGGACATTTGTGTTACTGTAGGACCCATCGTCAGGACCTATTGAATTTGGACAGGTTGGTGGCTTTCAAGGCTTATATGCTCAAGACTACGCTTCAGTTAAAAGATGTGAAAAGCAACAGCTTGAACACAGGTTCAGTCTGAGGTTTAATATGCAAATATAAACCCTGATTCTTTTCACAGTGTTTAGTCAATTCAGCACCTCCTGTTTAAATTGTTGATTTTAACTTGCTCCATTTAGTATCCTGGATTCTGCTGCTAGCTCTTATATTCTAGAACATCTTTTATTTCTGATGTTTTCCAGGACTGCTGGGTAATTCTTGCTAGTTATAACTTCAACTTCAAATACCACTGAAATATATTTTAGCTTACAGAATGAGTTCCAAAATATACTGCTTTTAGTTAACATTCAACAGATATCAGAGAGGAGAAATACAAGTATGCAGAAAGCGTCTTATTTTTTCCCCTTCTAAATCCTGACCTTCCATTTTTTTGTTCTACCTCAGCACCTAACAAGTAAGTACAATGTAAAAAACATTTGCAGTCACTAACTTTCCAAAAGACCAGATCCTAATAATTAAAATGCCATCCAGAAAGTGTTGGTCTTAGGTTCCCAACAGCCTGAGGATATTAACACCCATCCACTACCAAGTAGATCATAGAATCATAGACCTGTCTAGGTTGGAAGGCACCTTTAAGATCATCAAGTCCAACCATCAATCTAACACTGCCAAGTCCACCACTAAACCATGTCCCTAAGCACCACGTCTACCCGTCTTTTAAATACCTACAGGGATGGTGACTCCACCACTTCCCTGGGCAGCCTGTTCCAATGTTTGATAACACTTTTAGTAAAGAAATTTTTCCTAATATCCAATCTAAACTTCCCCTGGCACAACTTGAGGCCATTTCTTCTTGTTCTGTGGCTTATGACTTGGGAGAAGAGACTGACTCCCACCTCACTACAACCTCCTTTCAGGTAGCTGTGGAGAGCGATAAGGTCTCCCCTCTGCCTCCTTTTCTCCAGGCTAAACAACCCCAGTTGCCTCAGCCACTCCTCATACCATCAGAGCTGCATGCTAAGCAGAGTCATCCAAGAGGGAAGAAAGGGAAACGGGAACTAAATTTACCTCCAGTGTGACAAGTGCTTTACCTGCAAAATATAACAGCATCACCACTACTCTTTCCTGTGGCCAAGTTTGCAAACAAAACAGTAAGCCCTGTTCACCTGTTTGTAAGAATGGCTGCAGATGCCTACTCTAAGGAGTGATTTTGGGATCTCACAGCGGTGAAGGTGCTTTCTCAAGAGCCCTTCTGCTCTGCAGAGAATGGCAGGGTTTCAAACACACTTTTTCGTGCTTTCTGTTTTGACTTAGCTATAAGAGAATTGGCATGCAGGCTTTGTCTTCTTCTCAGAGCCCATCCCTAGGTAGCTAGCTCACTACATTTGAAAGCCTCATCAGTCGACAGATGGAATAAATAATTCTAGAGGTCAAAAGCCTGAAAAGTATACCTTGTAATGTATAAATTATAGCTAAACCTTTCCTTCAGGATTTTCAGGAATCTGACCAGTTACATTTTCAGCTCTACTTTATGTGGCAAAATGATGACAAAAGGATTCCAAATAGCAATTACACAATGGGAATTTACTCTCTTTTGGTATAATACAGAAAAACTGACATTACGGCTTCACATGTAAACAAGCTCATTTCACTTACAGTCGGTGTCAGAAATGAAATAAAAATTACCCACGGCAACGAGGTACTACAATTTACTGATTCACTGTCTCCACTAGCATTCAGAAGCCATGCCAGTCTTCACAAAATATAACATTTTTCCTCTGTACTAAAAGACTGTTTATATAAATGTCTATTCACTAATTTACAGATTTATTCGCACATGCTGCATTATAAGATCTGCTAGTACAATGCTGGGTTATCAACATTTCATATTAGTCACTTCTTCAGATTTCTTTCAGAAGTTGTTAGGAGAGAAAACCGGACTGGTTAAAATCCCCTAGTGTTTCCCAAGAGTCACAGGATTTAAGACCTTCAACAGCACAGAATGAAGTTCAGAAGTAGAGAAAAGAGACTTTAATTTCTATCTGTTAATATTATTTTCATCATTACAATGAAGCTAAACTGTACATATTTTCTAGCTTAGTACAATGACCTTGGTATAATGAAGCCAGACCAATTACAAGATCATATTAGAAAAGAAAGGGATCTTTTTCATATTGGAACAAAGAGGAATAAAATCCCAACAGGTACAGTAAAACACAGATGTTAAGAGACATGTATATGTACAGCATAGGAACCTCACTTTGCAGTATTTGAACTTAATTCATTCACAAATTTGGTTTACAACTTGCTTTTTAGATGGTGTCAAACAGATGTAATGAATGAAGTGACCTCTCTGAAGTACATTGGGTTTGCACAAAGATCAGGTCTGCTTGATTCTTCTTGATCTTTTAACATTTCCTTTGAAGGTAAAACTTAGGTCACTAACTGTTTAAGATAAAGAGTATGATGTAAGTCTAGTCCCCTTATATCATCTAATGTGCCAAAAAAATTGTTCTACGCTCCTCATCTTCATACCATAACATAAGAAAGTACACCATTAGAAATACATACATGCTAAAAACCCTCAACCTTTTGATTAAATCTTATTTACAGTATCAAGTTATACAAAATCAGTCAGCCACAAACAGCTTAAATAACTGCCTGAAAACATTAATTTGTGTATACTTGTTGTGCATTATTGTTGTGTATACTTATGTGTGTATAGTTGTACTTATTAAGTACCAGTGCAATTCAGACGTACTATTATCCATGGATTTTTCTATTTCTTATATACTATCTATATAAGCACATATACATTTTCTATATTTTTAGAACATATTTTGCATAGCATTTAACTGTAGAATTGTAGAAAATAGAGCTGGAAAGGACGTTAGGACATCATAAAGCGTGCCCCAAAGGGAAATAACTATACACAGACTCTTACAAATCACCAGTGGTATTCTCTAACTCATCACATTCCCTGTAATTATTGTGGCATCTATCAACTTTATTTTGGGTTTTATTGCATATATATGAGAAGAGTGTAAACATACATATGCGCCTGTGCACAGCTGGTGGAGAAAGATTTTGATGGCAATGCTCATGATTTAATAAAGAGTCTCCAATTCCTCTATCTGCTGGAAAGAGAATCCTCTTTCCCAGTCCATGTGAGGATTCTGCTGGGATTCATTCATAAGAAATTTATTGCATACACACAGACATGTCCTATCATACCTTACGTGTTCTCTTCTATTTGCTTCTTTCAGGTATTACTCAGTTATATTAGTTAAATCTGGAAACAAGCGTCCAGGATTTTAAAACTTAAGGAAACCTCTTTTTGTGTGTGTTTCTATATGTTTCTCCAACCAAAATCAAAATAAGGATGAAAAACAGCTACGTTGATCAGCTATATAAACCGTCACGTAATTTTTGCATAGCTCACTTAAGAGTCACAAGAAGAGTAGTTACTTGTCCACAGGACTGACCACAGTTTAGGTTATTTTGGTATTTAACATTTTCTCATTTCACAAAAGAATTCCAAGAAAATACCCTAAGATGTACTTGGTATCTTCAGGATTGAAATCTAGCTTTTCTGTATTCAGTGACCAAAATGTCCAAGCAAAAGAAACCTGTTTATTTTTTTTTTTTTTTTTTTTTTTTTTTTAAANCCCCAGGAGTCCAAAGTTATACTTCTGTACATCCCCAGGTCTACCTCAGCCATCCCAAGCATTTAGATGCACAAGGCTCTCTTAGGCCAATGCAATATATTCTCTGAACATGAACGCTACAAAAATAGCAGCAGGTATTTTATTGTACTTAAATGGTGATAGTGTAGCTCCCTTTATATGATAGTCTGTTATCAAGATTTTAATATGCCAAATACAATTTCCTTACTGCCTAGAGGTATACCAACCCACAACTCTCACCTCGTAAAAAAGTGCAAGGGTAACGGTCCAGCACTCTTCTGTACTTGACAGAAAAGGCATTGAAAAATCTGACCTTTTATTTTTGGTGCCTAAACCAGACCTGCTTTAACAGCTGGACTGAGCTCATTTTAACCTACTTTTATAAATTTGGGTTTAGATCCACATGTCTAGAGAAAGAATTGTGCATTTAAGTTTTAGAGTTTAGTCAGTATAGGCATTTCATTCCCCAAAAGAAATTCCACATTCCCTAGCAGAAACCTTCTTGAGTGAATATACAGTGTTTCAGCAATATATAATACCTCTTTGCAGGAGGTACTATATATTCTACTTCTTGGAATTGTCTCCAAAAGTAACATTTCATCCTCAAAATTCATTCTTTACACAGAAATAATCAAAAATATTGCATTCATAGTAAGTCAGATAATGATTTTTAAAGCATGAGGAAGTTCAAAAGAACTATATTCTGAAGCAATTCCTTATTATTGTTAAATTTTGCTTAACAACAACAACAAATAATTTTGCCTGTTAAAAATAATAGAATTATTGAGTACTTTGTAGAGGATTTTCTACAAAAAGACAGACTTTTAGACTCAAGCACTGAAAACATATCTGAGTTAAAAGCATAATCATTGAAGTTTTCCAGTCTGTTAATGGAAAGAGAGAAGCCTTTCTGGATCACCTTCCTTTGGTGATCCAGAATTATGGAACCTAAAATGTTTGTGCTCTTAACTTTGAATTCTAATTTAGTGGAGTGCGTTTGGCTTCTGGCTCCTCAAGTGCACTCCATAACCCTAAGCCAATGCGTGTACCTTAAAATACACCATGTATCAGCTGAGGTAGTCAATATTGATGCTGAGGACGCATGTCTTTTTCTGGGCATGTCTAGGTTATGTCTATCTCTGTGCAGGTCTTAAGGCCCCTTTTCCCAGCTAAATAAAAAGCAACGGCCAGATTTTTCAGAATATGGTCTTGCAGAAAGCAATGGCAGTGCAGTTAGAGCATTCACCAAAGATGACAATTGTCCAACTTCAACTCCTTACAAGAAATTGTTTCAGAGAACAAAACATATTTCCACCCTTCCCATAAGGTTTTCTAAGTATCTTGGTTCAATCCCAATGGCAAAATTCAGATTTTGGGGCTGAAGCGGGAGGCAGGTTTAAACATAATCTGCATAAACAGCAGCTGACACAAAAAGTAAAATCCAGCCTCTGCCCGGGGTGAGGGGTATCTCTTACCTTGGGGCCAACCCAACAGAACTCTTCAAACCTTACTGACATTTTTGTCACTTTGTGCTACTAGTGTCACAAACAACACAAAAAAGGTAACTTGTAATATGAACATAAGATGCAGAAGCAGGAGGAATGTGTGATGTGCAGCGACTTGTCACACAGAAGAGATTTCCATACCCCTTTTTCCATTAATCCTTATATTAATACAGCTTTCACTAATGCATTACAGAGCTCTTGCACAGAGTAAATCTTAGTGGGAATTTCTCTAGCAATACAGGTTGTCCAACAACTACATAAAAAGGCAGGGGGACACGTAGGAAAAATTTACAACGACTTTCAGCTTTCCAAAGTATAGCAAGATTTTTTTTTGTTTTCTTAGTACTGTCTTGATAGCAAATACCCTGAACTGCTCATGTTTCCTATGATATTGTTCTCCTGAATCTCTGGTGCATTATATGCAGACATGCATAAACACAAGCTTACTGAAAAATACTCCCATGGACATCCCCAGAAACTAAGCAGCATTAGAGCTGCTACTGGTGTAGCCCCTGGATGGAGCATGGAATATGACCAATGGCTCAGCCTACTGTTAGGTGGTAAAAGGTAGAAAAAGTCCCCAGCTACAGATATAATACAGCCAGAGAGGGGCTGTGAGAGGAAAATTACGTACTCTTCTCTGTGGGGAAGTGGAGAAGACAAAGGGTGTCTTGTCTAAGTTTCAGCTCAGGGTTGAGAGAAAGAGGAGGCCCAGAGCTACAAAGCCAATAACGATAGAGAAGAGCTGTCAAAGGAAATTGGGGTTTTTTAAATAACTAGCATTTTGTTTCTGGATGAATCAAAGGGCCCTGGCTTCCTGCAGCTCAGCCTAGGGTGAGGATGGAGGTTAAAGAGAGGGAGTGCTTGGAGCTACATGCATGGCTGGGGACTGGAAAGAATTATGTACAAACAGCCAAGGGCTGATGCTAGAACTCTCCAGTGGAGAATATTAAGTTCCTGGAGGGAGAGGGATCCCCTGGGGTATGACAACCTGCATATGGTTAGTGATGGGGTTCAGAGCAAGAGAGCACACAGCTACAGCCAAAGGGACTCTGGAAAGGTGTTGCCAGAGGAGATGGAAAGCTGCCAGAAGAAATATCCCTGAGGAATTTTTAGCCTTAGGAAGGGCAAAGGTACTTTGCTGAAGGACCAGCATAGCATTTGGGTTGAGGGAAAGAATAATCCCAGAGCTACATTTGCTGGGGGGTTGTAGACTGATTTTCAATGTAAACTAATGGTTGATTCTCGTATTCTTTTGTGACTGTATCTTCCCTAGACAAGATAACGTATCAAGGATATATAAATGCTATGCCACTGGGGCAAGTAAACTGCCACAAATATCTGAAATCTTTCATAATAACAGATGATGTATGTCCCACTGAGATCAGAGATGAAACTGAGGAGGCAGATTTTGCATCTATTAACTTTAGGAGAATGCTGTTCTGGTTGAAAATAGAGTTAACATTAACAGAAAAAAAAAAATCATATATATAATTGATATATTATTCTTTCCTGGTTAAACTGTTGGACTGTTAAGTCTCCAGCAGATGTTTCTGGGCCTTCAAACTCTGCTTCTATAGAAATACAGTAAGACTGGGAAGCAAGAAAACAAAGCAACAAAATAACAGCAGTAACTGGAGAACACCTTGTTAATATAGCGGCCTGAAAGAAAGAGCCATTTTATAGTCACATTATGGCAGGATCCTCCAGGCTTATTCTGCTACCTCTGGCAGTAAAATAGTTGGGGGACATACTTAGAGGAAGGAGAAATGACACAAGCTTCCTATGTGGTAGAGCAGGAGCAGTAAAAATAACACAGTGGATCTGACCATCACCTGATTAATCTACAACCATTTCTGAAAAATGAGAAACTCTTTAGGTAACAAAGGATCTTGTGAATTAAGTATATTTTACCTTAACTAAATCTGTGTCTGGGATTGATCCAATTTAAGTTTTTTCTTGAACCATAGTATGATTTATAACACTGCAGATGAATCACCATTTTCAATCCTTTCTCCCTAGTGTTTTTAGATAAAACACAGAAAAACTACAGGGTTTTTTCCTGCTATCAACATTTCTTCTTCCTATATATTGCATTATTTCAAAGAGCTTTGCCATTGCCATCTGAACATCACTGGATTTCTAATTAATTTTCCTCTGTCTTTTAAAAGGGATGTTTTGCTATATAAAGACAGTGATAAATTTTAGACAATGATTGCTAAGACTTTAGGAAATTACTTTATTGGCAGCAAACTGGCAGTCCCAATCCCTGAATCAATAGTAAAGTGACTCATGCGTCTCGACTTCCTCTTTGAAAAGACAGTGCAGACTATTAATTTGTTGTGCTGGAAGTTGCGAGTACTCACGCATATGGAAAGGACATTCAGGCACACATGAGCAGATTATATTCCTGGGGAAAGCATAACACTTTAGCCTTATTCAGAACATAGAAGTGATCTGAATTAAATTTACCTCATAAAAACATCTACATATTCTTTCAATAGTAAATAAGACAATAAATGAGTAGGAAGGACTCCTCTTTATTACTCTTTCTGTACCTGAATTCAAAAGGGTACAAAATGTATTAAGTTTGTGCATTGTCTTGACTTCCAGTTCAACTGAAAAATGGAAGTTTATCAGAAAAAGTCTTACACATTTTTCTGTTTCTTACCAGGAATACCAGCTGCATACTAGTAGTCAGAAATGGACAGAGGAAAATTTCAATCCTTTGTATTCTCAGAATGGCTACAGCTTAACTTTTCCTACAAATTAAGAAGTAGTTACTGTTATCTCTTGAATTTAACTTCAATGGTTTGGGGATAACAACACAGTGTTTTATTATATCCATTTTTAACATGCTTGAATGACTACTAAAAGCAGTTGTGTATCTCCAACGCTGGAAGGCACCAACAGATGTAGATAATTAAAATTACATAAAAGAAATACATGATTCTTAGCATCTGTTCTACTCATCTACTTATAATGATTTACACTTTCAACAATTTTAATGAAAATGAGACAGATTCTCAAATTTTAATAATGGTAATATGGAAAACCTACAACTGATATTTTCTAAAGGGACAAAGATCTGTCTGTAATTCAGTGAAAGAACGCCTATCAGACTGAGGAACGAGAATAGGGAAACAAATTAATCTGTTCTTATTAATTACATTTTGAATTTTCACCTGGAAGAATATTTCTAAAAGCTTTTAAATCTGCATCTTTTGGTTTCCAGCTGAATTTTCTTCAAGTCACAAAGGTGAAGGTTGGTAGAACTCTGTAATGTATTTTGTTAGTACTTGCACACCTTCCAATTTGATGAAAGTGCAGAAAATCTTTGCTTAAAATAATCTACAGCTAGCAGGTATTTTTTCAAAGCAGTCAAAGTGACAGTGCAAGAGCAAGTGGGGAAAAAAATTGATCCAAGTTAAAAAAAAGTACCTGGTAACTTTAGTTGGATGATTAATAGGGCATCACACAACTTGAACAACAGACATTTATTAATGATGAGAGAAATGGAAATGCCAAACAGAAAACTGAAAGGAATACTAACTCTTGAAAGTAGAGCTGTGCCAGGAGACAGGGGGGACATAAGGGAGCCCTGCCAGGAGAGAGGAAGGACATATGGAAGCTGCTGAAGTAGTGGCACATCTGTCATTATAAATGTTAGAGGACATTTAGAGTTATGTGTAAGGAGAGATTAATGTTCAGGACAGAAAAAACTGTTGGACTAATGTAAGACAAGGCAACCTGGGAGCTGTGTATTCAGAGGAGTCTGCACCATGAACTACAAGAAAAAACATATTCAAAGACAGAAGTGCCCCTGGGCTAGACCCTGCATTTCATTTCTCAACTAGTAAGGCCTAAGGTAATCCACATAGAGATGCTCTAAGCAGGGCCAAACTTGTTAGGCCAAAGCAGAGAGAAAGTACAGTCTTCCCTCCTTTTTTTTGACTGGAAGACTTGTTGTCTCCACAGTGTTTTCCTCCCTTGTCACACTTCACCTTAATCACTGATTGGAAGGAATAAATAAGGTTCACTAAAAGATACAAACCTATAAAAGTGCAAGATTCACTCAGGTTCTGCCCTGGTTCCTGGCAGCACAAGGCAGAACTGCAGGATTCAGAGAGGAAAGGTGCGTGTGTCCAGAAAACCTTTAGCTCATCCACACAGCTCCCAAATACACCATCAATGGATGAAAGCTGGGCTTGACAGAGGTCTTTCTACCATAGCTTTCCTGACATAGCATGTATCCAGCGCAGTGCTGAGGCTGAACAGACACATCACCCAAGGCCAGTTAAAATCAACCCCCTACAATTTCTAAATTTTCTATCAGTGTTTGGTATCCTCAATCTTGATGACAAAAGTATTCTAAAAAGTTCTCACAAACAGGCAGTAACACTCATTGTATGTACATCTTTCATAAACTTTTAGGGGCTTTTTTGCATGTCGTGTCTTTCATATTCAGGACGTCCAGTGTGAAGTCAATGGGTTGACTTTATTTGTGAGTAATTGGTTTGTGCAGACCCATTGCCCTTTCTTTGTGGCTCATAAGGGAAGTACTGCGGTCCTGTCCCTGGAGGCCACTTGAACTGTTATGACCACTTGAAAACAGGCTGACATCTACACAACCAAGACTAACAAATTCTGCCGGTTCATCACACACAAAGTCCCATATTAAATTCTGGCCTTCGTGTCACTGTTTCTTTGCTTTTGCCAAAGACTTCTTTTCCTCCTCTTCACAATTTTGTGATTTGTTTAAACCTGAAATTATGCAGGAGATCAGCAAGAACCTATGCCTTTCCAGTTCCAGTTATCTACCAATATATTAATAGCTCAGGCAATGCAGGCATTTAACAGACTGTCTCGACACACCTGCATGCAGAAATGAGATAATTCTGTATTCACCTGCTTATCAAAGTGCAAGGCGGAGGCCTTGTTCAACTTATTCACCAGAGACACTTAAGTCAAACCACTTTAGACCCTGAGGTCACCTTAACTGCAATTGTCATTCATTTCAGGCAATGGATGGAAAAAAAACAGAATGCCATTCTTCGGAGTGCTGGAGTTTTTATTAAAGCACCTTATGCGTACACAACAATTTTAGACCTCAGATGGTTTGAACCTTCTGGATATTTGTAAGGATAAAGCAGTCATTTAACCCTTGACCATTATTAGCATTCTTTTACCAAAATTGGAATGGATAATTTATATTTATGATTATATATTAAATATAAAAATTATTGATGACTCAGACTGTTTCAAGAAAAGGAGCAACAGACTGACATTGTTCTTTAGCATTGCTTCAGGGAATTTTAATCTAAGCAGGTAGGATATAAACAGGTGAGGGAAGGCCACACAAGACTTTTTCAAATATGACGGCAGCGTATGCAATGTTAATTTCATAGGGTAAAAAGACAAGAAAATACAGTGTGACTTTGCGAAAAAAATCAGAAAATGAGTATGTGAACTGAAAAACTATAATAAGAGATATTGAGATAATTTGCAAGACGTAGCTGAAATTCTGCCTATAGGTGCCAACATTTGGGTTCATAACCCAATACTTTTGTAAGGGCTTCATGTGGAAGACAGAACTGGAAGTTCTTCTAAGAAGGGTCAGTTTATAGAATTTTGTCCAATAAGCTGCTGAACAACCTGATATTAATTTCTAATTTTTAAGATTAAAGTTCAAGGTGATTTGCTTTGTATTAGAATACAAATGATTTCTTATTGCTCCATCAACAGTTCTTTCTTCAGGTCTCTCACACTGATTACCCTGAGGAAGAGTTTGTGTCTTTTTTATGTATCTGACTCCTAGAATAATTTTGATTCCTTAAGAAACACACAAATAATCAAAATAAACAGGAAACTACTACTCGGACTTTTCTATAATTACGATGCAAAGGATGTGTCAAATGGCTCTCAGTACAGAATAGAAAATTTAAGAGAAAGGAATAAACTACTAAGGTGAGCTGAAGGGTGAGAGCTTTGTCTGCAGGATGTTTTGGTTACTACAGCTAAATAATCCTACATCTAGAAATCAAGGCCAAATAGGAACAATGACACCATGAAGCACGCTGTGACAGCCAGAGGCAGACATTAACCAGCTGCTTCTTAGATCCAACTGCCTCGGAAGCACCTTGGGTCTAGGAGTCGACTCTCATTCCAAAAATCAACTGGGCAGTAACATAAAGAACAGGTCTGGAAGAGCTATTCTGTGAAAGCTGACACACCAAAAATTCTGTGCAGTATTGCTGGGTCCTTACAGTGGTCCAAATCCATCCATTAGAATTATGAAATACCATGTGGTTGAACATCAAGGTTCCTCTGCCTTTCCCCCCCCCTTCTTAAGAGTAAAAATTATTAATTTTTTTTTTTTTATGTATTGAGCATCCCAACAGATGAGCTTATTTGAGTAATAATACATAACAAGACCTTGAGCTGAAGGTTGCAGTTTGTTTGACTTCTCTCATTAGGGAATTTTTAACTTGTTTTCTAACATAGATGTTGCTGTAGTCTTTACTGATACATATAATTGTAATGAGCTTTGGGAAGCTTTTTAATCCTGACAGAAGCTGGAGCTGGTTATACTAAAGCTCACTACAGTTACAAATATTGAAAAAGTTAAAAAGATCCTTAAAGATCACTAAAATGTTAGAATTTTCTTAGTGTCATCCTCAATATATAAATCTGTAGTAAATTCTCTAAAAGCTAAATCATACCAGCTAAGACCAATTTAACATTTACATTTCCATCAATCTGTGTACAGTATTTTGTGCACTAATGTTACATGAATCCTGCAGTCCTTCTGTCAGAGATGCTGTATGAATCCTTGGTGTGAGGAGACGGTTTTCCTGAGTGAATCCAACTGTACTATCAGATGTATGGATGCATTCGCTGTAGTTCTTTGCTGATATTATTTTATGAAAAAGCCTGCAGCAAGAAAGTGCTTTTAATAGATATGCACCTGAAGGCTTCAGGGATAGTAATTCTGTTGTAATCACAACTCAAATACTTTACTATTCAATTACAAAACAGTAAGAAAAACTGTCCCGGTGTAATTGTTTTTCCTTCAGGAGAGAACTACTGATGATTTTTTTTTTCTTGGTGACTGTTTAGTACAAATACTGACATTTCAGTGTTCTTGGCATTTCAAACTACAGTTCATATCACTTGCACTGATTGAAGATCCCATTACCTTTTCATCATAGAATTTTTTGCTTAAGAGACTGTTTGCTAACAATAGAGTCTTTCCAGGTCTCATATATAAGCTTGGGTGTGATCGAAGGCCAGCTGCAGCTAACCAAATATTTCCTTTTCTCAATGGATTTTAATTTGGCTCCTATGTTTCCCAGTGTCTCAGCTCTGCTTTTGCATAATAAAGTTAATTATACTACAATATCTCAATGGTATTGTGAAGTTAAATCCATTAATGTCCAGTGAAGCACTCAAATATTACAAAGCAGTAGGAACAAATTAAGCATGTGGCTGAATGGCCCTAGCTAAAACTTAAAGTGGATAATTACACTTTATCTACCCGAAAAATCACATTGGAATTTGCATTTGATGCAATACACTACAGTATCTGCCTCAAACATATTTACAGAGCTGTTCTACGTGGATAAGCACCCTATTTCACTACAGCTACTTGTCAATGGAGTAAAAGTGTATGATTTGTAAAGCAATGTGCAGATTTTCTGGATGGAGAGAACTAGACACATGACAGATTCTGCTCTTTTTCTTTCTAATTAATGTTTTAGTTGTGGAAGAAAATAAAACAAATATATATAACAATAAAAAAATAGTCATCGTTTTACATTGTTATTACCCAGTTTTTCAAAGTAAAGGCTAATATCTTTACAAACAGTTTGTAAGAGAAGTTTTGTTGGCTTCCTATCACTCCATTTTCTGTATTATTTTTGTGGATTATATATCATAATCCCAACTGAAGATACTAATGCCTATTAAGCTGTAAATGAAGTAAGAATAATGTAAATTCAATATTTTTTTTTCTGTGAATGTGAGAATATACAATACTGAATATTTTGTCAAGTTTCTTTCTCTAGGATACATCTGTGCCATTACGTAGTGCCAGTCACTTTTATAGATATAGCCTCCCACACCCTTTGACTTACTTTTTCTTTGACTAGGAAACAGTCTTACTATGCAGCATGAAGAAAAGTAGCAGTGTGACACCAGAACAAGCAAAATGCCTTGTTAATGAGAAATGCACTACCTGTCAGGTTCACAGTTGCAGAAGCAAAGAGTTTGAACAATTAATTCAGAAGACCATGATGGCCAGAAGAAAAAGAAAGGAAATCTCCTGCTTCATTTGGGAGACTAGGCAGGTTTGAATATGAGGTTTGACAGGCTCATGCAAATGTGAGTGATTTTATGCAAGCTAATAGAATAACATACTGAAACAGAGTCTGCCTTTAATTAGAGCTGGCAAGCTGGAAGGAAAGCCCATTAAGCCTGGAAGCTTGCAAGGTTCATGGTGTGTTAGACCACCCCAGAGAGAATTAAATTTTCAAAGACTTTCTACTCTTCTAGGAGCTCTCCCACATCAAGAACAAAATTGCACAATTATCAACTATTTAGAATCTAATTGAAAAAAATTATAAATTCACTTTGTATCATGATTGATTAATCCCCTGGAAAAGAGCATAATCTTTCATTGTCATTCCTTGTCCCTGGCCATCTACAGGAAAGCCCCACAGAGCTCTGCTTAAGTTACCCATCGGTAGCTTTTAGGACTCTGGGAATTAATATTAAATCAAACCATAGAGGTAATCAGCAACAATTTAGAAAGGAATAGCACAAACCTATAGACAGACTGCTCCTTCACGGTGGAACTACACTAATGAAAGTGAATCACATCTGAAAGCCACCCCTGTGAAAACAGAATTTGAAGGCAAATCTTAGAAATCCGTGCTTAACTCCCTTATAGTAAGTAGTGAAAATAAAAAAAACTGTGAAAAATAAATGGAACAGACGGTTAAAGAGCAGATAGCATATCTCTCCAAAGATAAGGGGGTAGATAGCGTTTCCATTAAGCTTAGCAGTTTTCAGTTCAGAAACCAGAAAGGGAAGGAGGAATGTCGACACTCTCTGTGGTCTAGCTAGACTATTTTGCTATTCAGCAAACAAAAGGAAGACTATTCCAGCACTCGAACTTCAGCTGTCCAGCACAGCACAGCCCTCCAGCAATGCTAGAAACTGCATGCATGTATTTGACAAGAACTTAGACATCCATAAGCATCCATAGGTGACTCATGTAAATAGCCACAGATCCTGTGTCATGGCATCAGTTTAAAAATGGCCTTGGTTTGCTCCACGTGGAAAACAAACTGAAATTTTTTAGGTCATTTTTCTGGCAGGACTACTGCTTTCTGCAGCTTTTGTAGACAGCAAATTTATTATGGCTGTCATTTACTGAGGGAATTCTGTCCTCTGATTCTCCCTCCTCTCATGCCTGCCTGAAATCAAAGGCTCTGGACATCACAGAGACCCCCTCTCCTGCCCCCCAGGGTTATACTGCACCCATAGTTCAAGCACACTCTGGTACACCGCACAGTCCATAGATAAGGATGGGACTGCTAGAGTGAATGAAGAGCTGGAAGTCCAGCAAATGAAATGACAGCTTCAACCTACCATCAGCAGAGAGGAACAAGACACGGACTGCTGAGTAGGCACAGAGCAGGATCCATAGGGACTGTTAGCAGATCAGCCATGGTCAGATCAAAACACCAGCATCTCCCGCTGCTTAGTACTTCTGGTTCCTACTCTTACACTGCCAACCATAAGCAAACCCATTTGAGATGGAAGCTGGGAGCAAATGTCGTGTACAAAAGGCACTCTGGGCAGTTCTGGAGATGTCAGAATGACAGTTTGCAGTCACCATTATACACCTGCTGTCCATGACGTAAGTCTACCCCGGGGCCTGACCAGCAAAAAGAACGGCATAAGGTAGCTGTACTGCACAAATAGCTAGCATACCCTCAACGATCGTTACCCTTTTCCTGAATCACCCAGGGTCTCTAAATCCGCTTGCAACTTTCAGGAGACTATTAGAGAGACCAGGCCAGCTCCACTGCTCCCTACTCCTGTACATCCTTCTGTAGTCTGACTTACAAAATTTAGAAGTGCACAATCCCCTGCAGCCCAACTCAGAGCCATCATATGCTTCCCTAAACTCCCAAAGAGCTCCCAGCGCCAGCCAGTCAATCTTCCTCAGGCAATGCTTCAGAGACACTGTCTATAAAAGAATTACCCTGGCCTAGTTATCCGCACACAAGGTTATTGTTTAGGACTCAGGCTTCTCAGTGTGATAAAAGAAGAAAAGACTGGCAGAGGTATGTGACTAGAAGCTCCGCTGGTTCCTGGTGCACTCATGTTAGGAACAGATGAAGGGAAGAACTGAGTCCCACTGTTTTACTTAATATCTTGTTTCTCTCCTTCATATCCTCGTGACAAATTTTATTCCTCACTTTCTGCTGACGCCATTTGTCATAGCTAGGTTTCCTAAGATAATGGCTATTTCTTGCCTCACAGATGTGATTCCTTGAAGGACGTGTGTTGCCCTATACACTTGAGTCCAGCCCAGCCTACAAGTACACAACCCATTTTGCTATGAGGCTGAAGAAAGAGCAGAAACAAGCAGCCCTGCCCAACTGAAAGAATGTGCTTTTCCCTCAGGGCGGATCAGGCAACAATACGTTTTGTTTAGCTACAAGAATTTGAAAATGGCCTATAGCAGACCTCCTGGTGACAGACCTCATCTGAATCACTGACAGCAGCAACAGCAGCAACAGACAGCACAAACGCAGTGCTCACTCAGAATTGGAGTTTGTGAGTGAAGGGTGCCCCTTTTATAGAAGGCAGTGGGTGCATAAGGTACTCTTCCCATTTTCATGAAAAAAAGGCTTGATTTGCTGAGGTGAAAAGGTACCTCATATAGTGCAAGGCATCAAATGCACTCTGGATAGAACAGCTGCACTTGCTTCATGGAGGATCTGAACCTGAGCGCACCACCTGGGCAGGAGTTCAACAAGCACCGGGACCTGGCACCACAGACGGTCCCTGCCGGTACACCTTCAGATCAGCCAGTCCCTCGGTTATCTCTTGAGCAGGTGAATGCATATTCACATATCCAAATGCCAACCAGTTATTAATCACTTCTAATGAATCATGAAGCATTCAAAACCTATATCATAGCATCAACCACCTACAGAATTTACATTTAAATATACCTCTTTGGGGAGATAATTTTCCTTGCACCTTGGGAAATTAAACCAGCAACCAAACATTTTGCTATTAAAAGAAAGGCAATATCAAATAACATAGTTGTGCTGTAAAAAATAACTATTTTCATTGATGACCCACACATCAATATCACCATTTTGATCCGACGTTAATTAACACTTTCAATTTTATGGCTTGCACCACCATACATGGTTTCAGGGTACCATAGGAGATGCACAGAAGATATCCATGACGCTATATGTTTATGTCATCTATATATTTATACATATATACATGTATTTATTCACAACACAGTATATAATACTTATCCTCCAGCTACCAAAATAAATAAAATAAAATCAGTTATATGGAATATTACAGGAAAAATTGCAAAACCGTGAAAATAGAATCTATATCAGATTGCATATCAGGTAGAAAAAAAATTCAAAGTAAAACATATATACACCAATGACTTTACATCAAAACTATCATGAAAATATAAACAAAGAAACATTCACAGGGAAAATATCAGACTGGAATCATCTATCAAAAGTCATTGCAATGCTTATTACTTTTTTTCATGGCAGAGTGTGTTCATCAGTGCCAGAAAAAATCTGAATCCCTGGGAATTTTTGCCCTTAGGTGAACATTAGGAAATTCACTATTTGAAAATGACGGCAATTAAATGGCAGGGTGGGGCTCTTTGCTTGAGAAAAAGAGCAGATTTATTCCCTCTCCATCATATGACTGGATAAATGGTTAGCTTTAAAGAATGTAACCCTTCATCTAGGTAATATAAAGCCCCACGAAACGTTTTGGTTAATAGGAGAAAATATTCAAAAACTCAATTTACAGGAAATTAAAATGAATAAATTGCTTTCTTATCTGAGCGAGTTACCTTTTAAGTCCCAGAATGCCTAATTTCAGAGACAGCTTTCTGTATTCATCTCAGATTACAAAACACTAATTTGTTAGCAAAGGAAAACGTAAAGAATTTATGCAAGTCAAGAAATGCTTAAAATATTTTAAGTCCATTTTTAATCCATCTGGCTAGCCTTCCACTTGTTGAGAAAATGGAAATTGTTATAAATTTTATATGTGAAAAATTGCAAGCATTTGGCCCTCTGCCAACGATAATTTTGGTTAAATAGACTGGATCATATAACAGAGAGATGGCTAGTATTCCTCATGTTTTTATTTATGAAAAGGGTACAAAATGTTTATTAAAACTTAAAAAAAAATCTCATTTGGGCCTGAAGAAACTTAGTAATTCACATCATGTTCGTGGTGAATATGTTTATTTTATAGCTAAGGTTCTAAGTAATTCATATGCTCCAGAACATTTACCTAAATTAGATTAACCAGAGTCAATTACACAAAGTAACTAACAGGCAATTTACTTGTGAGAAACTAAACGCTATTTGTTGTCAGAAGTAGCTGCAAAAACAGGGCTGGGAAGAGTTGGGACTCAGAAGTTCTATAGACGTTTAGAAGAGAACAAATCTGTGCTTTCACTTTCTCTTTCAAAAACTAGCTTAACCTGTCTGTTTGGGTACAATTCCTCTGTGGCTGGATTCCCTAGAAAACTAATATCCCTAATTCACTTTGAAGATATTCCTTAAGAATGCTGTAGTGGTTGCATTATATTTCTGTTTTCGGCGTGTCTTAACCTGCATGCTTTGTTTAAAAAGGTGGAGGTGAGGTCCTTTATCCTGCTTGTTTTGCCCTGGGTCAAGTGAGAATCTCTAGAAGGAGAGTTTCTCTTCCTGGAAGAAAGCATGAATGCTTGTTGGGAGCAGCTTCAATAATACAATAAATTTGGAGAGGATGGAGAAGAGCCGAGTAGGGAGGAGAATATGGTCTGGTTAGACAGGGGAAAAAATAATAATAAGCAGTAACCTATAGGAGGGCAGGTTGCAACAGTGGAGACCTTATTTACAGCAAGGCGCAGATGTAAAACCAGGCCTCAGAAGTGATAGAAAAGGTGACTTTCAAAGGGATCCTGGTAAGACCATGTAGAGTTTGTGCAGCTAGGAAAGCTTTGTAAAATTTGACTTGAAAGAAATGGCAGAAGAAGGTGCTGTCCTAGAAAAGAACCATGAGGCATGTATCTCACCTTTTTGACACATTAAAGTCAGTGCAACGCTAGGCTCTGAGCCACCTGATCTAACGTCATATTTGGTTCTGCCTTGGAGCTCCAAAGGTCCCTTCCAGCCTAACTTATTCTACAGTCCTACAACCTTTGAGAGGAAGGTTCGTATTTTCATTGATAGCATGAATGTAGCACAACAAATTATAATGGAAATACACAAATAGGCACTACGAACTTGATATGTCAAAACTTTTTACTGGATGTGAAAAGCACAGGACTCTACTTTTCAGACCATGTCTGATGCTTACCAACTCCTGCCACTTGCCTCTATCAGTGTGGGTCTCATAACAGCTGCAAATATAGGTTACATTCCCTACCACTGAAAGTACAACAGACTCAATCTTCTTAACAGAATAATGTTGGAAAAAATCCAACCCAAACTTTTACAAACTGTATTATATTGGTATACTACAACCTTTTGTGCAAATACTTTGTGACAACAGATGCACAGATAAAATCTTTCTCTTAAAGACATTGGAACAAAAAAAGGAAAGCGAGAATCTGTTAGACAGGTTTCCCCAATTAATTTCACTAAAAATGCCTGTGAAATTTCACGTACTGAATATATGCTTCTATTATTAGAAATATAGTAGAGACATTCAAGATTCTGTTTTCAATCTGAAAAACAGTCATGCCCTCAAATATATTACAGAAAATTTTCTCAGAAAACCATTGGGTCAATAGTAAGAACGAGAAAATTAAGCAAAATTGTTACACAAACTGTCAATGCAATGACAGAATGTTTTTCCTAGTATCATTGTGACTGAAGATATAGAGATTTTTTTCTTCCATTAAAAAACTATTCTAACCTGCTTGATCTGACTAAGGATTTTTTTTCCTGATGCTAAATTAAATTCAGATAGTTTCTTCCCTTCTCAGAAGTTACATCATTGAAATAAACAGGTAGAAGTATTGGAATAATAAGCAGTGAAACGTTAACTTACTTCTCAAGGAAGCATAAGTGTTTTGATGAAAATTAGAAAGGAAAACCTGCGAAGCTTTAATAACATTCATATGAAATAAGCATAGGTTTGTTTGAGGTTTACTTCCTCTATATTTTTCCCCAGAGGAGAACAATCTCACTAGCTAGCTCTCAGGAGCATACTGGAATGGTAGGATGAAGACCATTTCGAGGACCAGTCTATAGTCTTGCTAAATGCTCACCTGTAGGGAGCTGAGAAGTCCCACTCAAATGTCTAGACATAGAAGCAACATCCTACATGGAAAGTAAAGCATTTAAAACAAGCCCACCAGCTGTGGACTGTGAGCTGTTATCCACAAGACTCAGCTCCACTGACAGTGTTGACTACATATTGCCTAAGCTCCTAGATGCCTGGCCTCCACAGTAGACTCCAGATCTCTGTGCCAAGTGCATTGGCTCCCCACTTTGTTTATGTAGCTAGGAGCCTCAGAGAGGGAATCGTAACAAGTATGTTCAGTGATGACTTGCCACAATTCAGACATAGAACAGAAAAACAATTTGAGCAGATGTATTATATTTTAAGTCTGCCTTATTGTAAAGCTTTCTGACGTAGGGCTTGAGAATAAAAATAAGCATCAGCTTATTGTATCGGGCAACACTTGTAGCACTGCGCCAGGCACTTCTGCAGAGAAATGGTATTTAAAACCTATTTCTGTCCTCAGTTCTTCACTGATCAATGTACCCTGTCCTTGAAACACACACCGGAACATAGAATTCCCCCAACCGCTCAATACAATCAGGCTTTTTTTTTACTTCCCCGCTCTACTAAAGAGTTGAACTACTTCAAAAGGGAGGCTTGAGAGTAAGTACTGCTTAAGAGTAGTGTATGATTTGGAAGTTACAGCATCATCTAGGGATGTAGAGATGTGGGTTTGAAGCCTTTCAGGGTCAAATGGTATTCTACCTATGTCTCCTGCAAGTTGAGGGGCTATTTGGAGAAAAAGGATAATAGTTTGCAGTCTCCACATTTTTAAGAAGGGAAATGCCTACATAGACTTCCTGAGTTCGCTTGTTTTTCTTGGTTAGCTTTTGCACATATCTGAAGGGCGTATAAACAGGCAAGAGGCACTTTGTCCACCTGCACTTGAAGTCAGACGCCTGCAGTGTATCATGAGCCCAGGTCAGAGATTGTAGGATAGATATGTCCAGCGCACATTTGCTTGTGTGAGTCTTTCAAGACAGAGAGATCAAGAACTACTCGTTTTTTAGATTCAGATTTGTCTTGCAAGGAGGCAAAACGATATTTAGTCACGTCAAGCCTGACAACGTTGTCACAGCATTTACCTTCCTGACATAGCCATGCATTGTGTGAGAAGCAAGGTAAACTGCCTGCACAAAACCCTCTGTTCCACAACTACTTTGCCAACAGTGATCAAGACCAGCTTTAACTCACAGCTTGCTCACGTATCTCTCTGCCGCACTGCAGTTACTTGTGTGTCTGTACTGTTGGTGCCTGCACAGCTGCACAACTTTGCAGCACATGCGGATGAGCATCTTATGGTTCTTCAGAAAACTCTCCTGTGTGATCCTCAAGAGCACCATGCTGTTTACATGTCTGCAGGACTTGGCAGCTATTAATCAGGATTTTCAGGATCTCCACTTGGGATTGAGAGATCTCAGTTCTGTTATCCAACCTTTAGCAAAGTCGGTTTTGGGGATCTGGCTCTGTGTAATACCGAAGCTGAGTAAATGTCAGATACTCTCAGTAAATCATAGAATAATAGAAATTTCTAATAATAGAGTAGAAAGGGAATGGGAAAGATCATATAGTCCACCCCATTCTTTCAAACCAGGACCAAGTCTAAATACACCATTCCAAATATTTGTTGTGTGTGATTTTAAAGTGCATCTGTTGCTGAAATTCCACGACATTTCTGTGCAGTCCTATTTCCGTGCTTGGCTGTTCTCACCATAAGAAAATGTTCATTATGCTAAACCTAAATCCTTAATGTGACTAGAGACCATACTAGATAAATTATATAATTCATATACTTTTTCATGCAGATAATTGGGTTTTCAGAATAAGCTTTTTTTTTCCTTAAAAAACCTTCAATTACTTTAATTTTTATGTTTTTTTTTTCCTACAGGCTTCTTTGATGTCATCCAGATTTTTTTTTTCCAGAAAGTTGCTTTAAAGATTTATTTTCTACTACATCATTTTATTACTGAAATGTTCTTAATACAAATTACTATTTTATGCCAGTCTATTCTCATAATGCCCAGTGTGGGTTTACATAAGAAAAATAACTACCCTTGTCCTAAAACAGATAGACAAATGCCTAGCAGGAGTTTCAAGAATGTTTTGGCATATTTCTGAAATCCTGATTTAACATTTCCATTTATTTTAGGATTAGCTGTTATCTAATAGCTGTCACAGGGGATCAAAACTGAGGTCTGATTTACCCATTGTGCCATCGTTTGCAGTAGCAGGTGAAAAACATATTTTTTCTATATCATCAATGGCATTACACATGTATGACTTTCACTCCCATCATCTCCCTTCCAAGCTGAAGGAACCTAGTCCTGTAATCTTTGTATGAAAACTGTTTAAGTTTGGACAGACTCTTCTAGTGTCTTATTTCCCGGATAGTCCAACAAGTGTCATGACAGGTCCAAACATCACCATGTCTTGTTTCTTGAAGGAAGCCGGTAGTTGCAAGAAGAGTATATGAAATAGGAAAAATACAGAAAGATTTTTTTCACCTTTGTGTCCTTCCATGTTCCAGAAATAAGACTATGGCTGTGCCTGGCCTGCCCTAATTAATTAAGTTGCTTAATCCCTCTACTATTCCTATTTATTCTTTTAGCCACTACAGCTTTACAAATGAGTTCCACAGTAGAAGTATTCATTTTGCAAAAATAGTTTCTATTCTTTATTTAAAATCTTCTGACTGGCAGTGTCCTTGGTCACAACTAGCCCTTCCATTTTAAGAAGCAATAAATAAAACTTCTATGTAAACTCTTCTTTCTCCATAATATATATTTAAGTCCTTTATTATCTATTCTCTCCATCATCTCTTTACAAGCTGAAGTGCCTTAGTTGTTGTAGTACAACAATTTCTAATTAGAAGACCTAATTAACAGAATGCGTAGACAGATAATTTCACTTTCAGCATATATCTTACTTATCATCTTGTCATTGTAGTGTCCTTTTGTAGAGTCACAGTTTGTTGACTGAATTCTTACATGCTTCTTCTAGCTTTGTTTTGTGGTTGTTTGGTTTTGTGTTTGGGGTCTTTTTCCTTAATTTTAGGTAGGAATCAAAATCAGTAAGAGTAAATAATTTCTGCTGTTACCATGTTGAAAATCTTAAAAATAAAATTATTTTGTGATGTTTCTAGATTTTTTGCCATCTTAAAAATGTTATTGCAGTAACTGGTTGAAAACATCAAATCTGAAAATTGATCCTGTAGTAAAAGGATAATACACATATTGTTGCTGGTATCTGCATTAGCTGCTGAACTGACAGTTATTTCCTTGAATAAAGGATTCCACGGCTTGGCAAAACAACAAGTTTCAACAAAAACATCAGGTTTTGGTCATCTGAAAACCATCTGTTTCCCTATTATCTATAACTTTTTTTTTATAGTTATAACCATAATATAACTTACCCGTTAGCTATAATTATATTTAAAATGTTAGCTACATTGAATAAACTGAATTTCCCACAAAGTCAAGGATATTTGAAAATACCCATCTCCTGTACTGAATCTTGAGGAGAACAGATTCGGTATTCTCATGAGTTTGTTTTAAAAGTGTATGTTTAATTTCCTTTGAAAAAGCTTATGGCAGTGCATGGTTAAGCCGATGGGTCTACATCCAGTCAAGTGTAAACAGGTTTGTGGGTGTGAATATATGCAAGTGTGATATACTTGCAGGCAGAAGCTCTGGTGAATTCATAAATTGTTCTGATTCTGAGCACGTGAGGACACATTAACTGGGCACCAGATAAACCCCCACACCAATGCCCCAGACTCCAACAGCGTTCACTTTTCACAGTTTTAGAGAAAGGCAAGATAAACTGAACCATAGAGGGCACTTCTTTTTTCAGGAAAGGTTATTCCTGAGTTAACAAGAATCACTCATACAGTACTAGTTATTATACAGTACGTCCTTCCCTGCTACATTCCTTCACATGAGAGTGTGGTAGAGGCCTTCAGAGGACTTTCTAAGTTCTTGGGGTAATTTAGATGACCAGATTAGATGCATACATTTAAATAGCTAAATTTAGCAGAAGCAAATCTGGGCTATTCTGATGCAATATAACAGCAAGGGAAAAAAAAGACAGCCTCTGATCACTTTGTACAGAATGAAATCTAGTTGAGGGTTAGTAAGTTCTTGGGAGAGAAAGCGAGATGTTCAGTGCATTTTATCTAGAATGTTGATGGTTTGTTGCCTAATGTAAAGGTGAAACTCAGCTTCAGAAATCCTCCAGCAGCCTCCAGATTGTGTTTCTCTCATTCCTCTCATTTCACTCATCACTTGGCTTCAATCCAGATATACAGGAAATCTTGTACAATGGCAGTTCATCCTATTCATGTCATAAATGGCACAAGAAATTAACTCAGAACAGTATATCTCTTCCAAAGAAACCTTTTTCATTATTTATATATCAAAAAGACAAGTGGCTGTCTCAGCGGGGGTGTAGTTTGTCTAGTCAGGTGTTACAGCAAAGACTGGGTATAAATTAACTCCACAGAATTATTTTCGTAATTGCCAGGATACATATTTAATATTACGAGATCTGCTAGTGTAGAATAAGTTCGGATACTGGTCCATTTTAATCATGGTTTATAATGGAATGTTTATGTACAGGGATCTATTTTAAAAAAATAATGCTTCAGAGGATACGATAATCTCTGTTTTATCTAGCACAGTATTATCTCGAGGGCTTAATTTTAACAATCTCAAACAGCAAAAGCTTTTTTTCTAAGACTACAGAAGTAGAAAAATATGAACACTGCATTTTTTATCTCAGTCAGATTTTTTCCTAAATCTATTTCAAAATACAGGATACATTAGGCACGATCAAAGAAAACGACTCTCTAAAGGCAGCAGGTAAAGAAGAGATTCCATCTACATTTTCTACTGTCCACAGTTTGTTGAGTAAGCTGAAAAAATGATCTCATCAAATTTGAGGAGGCATATTAGGTTTTAATGGCCTCTCTTTAAAACACTCGTGAACTAGTAGGCATTTTTCTGTTTAAATATTTGCACAATGGACTAAATCAACAGGGTACCTTTGGTCAGCTATTTTGCATTCTGCTATCCACAAAACAGTAATTAGTTTTGGGGAAGAGAGTATATATTAATGTTTTCATGGGAAACTGATAAGAAGAAAACGCAATTTTAGGATTTTTTTTCTAGGCTAATTAATCTGGTTTGAGCAATCTACTTACGTAAGTAGGACACAGCTAATCACCCTTCTGAAGCAGAAAGTGCAAGTTTGGTAACAGGCATCCACTTGTCAAAAGCAGCCTCAGCTTTGAAACAGGGCCTTATTTTTAAAGGTGACAAGATGGACAGCCCTGAGCTCTCTAAGTGAAATACATGAAATTGAAAATAAATTCAAACATAGTTCACCCAAATATAGTATTGAAATCTCTGGAACCCCACTCTTATCTCATTCTACATCTCTACTATTCTGAAAACTTCCAATTTAAGGAGAGCAAGCCAGAAATACTTGCTGTTTTATTGAGGAATGGAAATGACCATAGCTCATTGCCTAATTTACCATGTAACAGGATTAATGTATCTTTTTGTAGTGCATAATATCAACATAGACAGAAATAGTACATAGATGTGTTCATTAGGATTTGAGGAAAATCTCTGAAAATAAAAGCAGCATCTGCCTTCAAGGAGTGAGTGGATCATATTTACAAAAATTACATCCGTTCAAGTAAATAAATAAAAATCTGGTTTCATATAAGTTTCTGACTTAAAAGCTTTGCTTTTTTTAGCTTTCCTGATTTTCTGTACAAAATTCTTTTATCACCAAGGAAAGAAACACCAACACTGTCTTTATTCAGAAGGTTTCATGTCTCCTATGTAAGGACAGTGAGCACATACATACCTCCAACAAGGCAACTGTTTAAGATAATGTGCAACTGGCCAAATAGATATAAAAAGTAGTATGAATTTTAGAATATGAAAAGCAGCAAGAAATGCTCAGCTATCATATACTTCTAAATGCAGTCTCCTATATTACAGATATAATTTATTGTTTATCAAATAACTTATCCATAACTACAGATAAAATGTAGGAAAGATTAGGGTATTGCAGTTTTGAGAAGGGATACTGAGACAAACGAACTCATGTATCCGACCTCTCAGCTACCTGTATCTTACACTGCAGCACCTCTTGCAAATTTAAAATAATAGAAAAGAGTAATTACTCAAAACCGAAGTGTATGGATAAAAGAGTGTCTGCTATCTTACGTGGATTAAATGATGGAGAAGAAAGAAGACTGAAAATACTGACTAGAACAGCTGATTCTCACTCCTATTAAAGCTTTGCAAATACTGCATAATGAAGATGATTTCTATAGTGACAACATGGCACCTTTCCTATTCATTTTTCAGTAAGAAGTGGTGTATGTAATAATTTCAGGGGTACTGTACACCACAAAGCCTGTAGACACCAAGTGCTAAACAATAGCAAGGGAGATTTTTACCTGAAAAGGTGACTTACATTGTTTTCCTTAGTGGCCATATCTGAGGACTCCTCTGGTATATGTCTTAAACTACTTAATTTCAGTCATCTTAACGCTATAGAATTGTTCAGACACTAAAGACTGATATTCAAAACATGAGGTAAACTTACTCAGACAATTACTAATAAACTCCTAATAAATTTCCTAAAGAAGCCTATTAATTATTTGTCCTTGATTTTATTGGTTGTCTTCTTTGGTTTTGGAAGGGTTTATTTTTTTATAAGTTTTACACCGTGCCACAAAACACCTCGTTTTCTTTAGACTGAATTTTCTTCTGTGATACACCAAATGGAATTTGAGGCAGTCGTGCATACCAATCTTAAACTTCAATCTTCTTTGTTACAATGACTGCAGATTAAATTTTGAGGGGTTCGGGATGGGTGGCAACTAATTCACTAGTGTACGTATTTTATTTGGGTGCACTGCAAAGTAATATCTGTCCATGATAGGCTTTGATTTAGTGGCTTTATTTTGTTGTTTATTTGAATAAAACTTTCAGCCCAATAAAGTCCCAACATGTTCCAGAAATACAAAATTCATGAAAATACACATTTTCAAAATGAATCAATCCTTATAAATGAATTTCTTCAACAAATGTTGAATGCTTAAAATTTCCCTACCCTGTGATATCACTGTATGACATTCATGGCTTTGTTTGTTGTTTTGTTGTTTGGGTTTTTTTTAAATTTAGTAATGCTGGAGGCCTCTTTATTACAAATATAATAACTGTTTGAACTTGGAGAACCTGAAAAATTTTATATCAGTACTGGAGTGTGGAAATGCAATCATGCTGAAACAAGTGCAGGTGGGATATAATGAAATGATATTACGGAAAAGGAGGCAAGAGTGCTCAAACATCAGAATAATATTTCAGACAACTCTACTCTGAATCTCATATAATGTTTTTTTAGCTAAATAATATAGGATTAAATGACAAACTGTTTAAACATTTCTGCTTCTAAGTTATGGAAAAGAAAACCCCCAACTAAAACAAAATCTAAAAAATTCTTCTCTCTTTCTCCTAAACATGAGTAATAACAATTTACTAAAACTGTGAAAAGATACATAGCTGAATGAAGAACAATGAAATTCTGATAAGTTCCCATCTTCAGTCATGGTTGTCTATGACTAAAATATCAATAAGATTTTTTTTTTAAAGGGGAGGTATGGGTTAATATTGTGACATTTGCATTTGTCCCCAAAAAACTCAGGATTTCTATCAGGAGATAAAAATAAAATCCATTTGGAAAAATTAAAACCAATCTGATATGACTTGTTAATGCAAATCAAAGCACTTTTTCATCCAATTCAACTTTTACCTTTGTGTTCTGCCAGAGCGAGTTTCATTTACATGTGTTGCAACACAGCCTAGGAGCCCTGTCACCGTACATCCTCTACTAGATGCTTAATGCTGGAGCAGGTACAACATGCAGGGATATCATGTACAATACGCAGCGACATAATTTTCTTCTGCCCCTTTCCCAGCAGAAAGGATGGTGCTCACTTCTCTTGTAGCTGCTTTTATTTATCAGAAATGGGTACTTTTGCAATTAATAGATCTTCCCAGTATACTTCCCCTAGAAGCAGGACCAGATATGATCTATGTAAGCAATCAGCCATTGCATTAGCTAATCATAACAGCTAGAACATCTTTCCTTACTGCAACGTAAATAATCCAGACTAAAGTCTTATTCTGTATACTTACGCCAAATAACTGCCAAATGCCACTAAGCTAAGCTACGATGTTCTTGTGCACCGTTTCCTTAAGGCAAGTTCCATCCCACTGTCTTCTAAGTAAGCAGGGATGCATGGACCACAGATATTTTCAATTTACTATTGCCTATTTCCTTCTTCAACAGCTGATAGTAACGGCTAAAATAAAAATTTAAAAGAAGCTGATAGAAACAAGTCTTCTTTATATTTTACTTTCAAACAAGAAGTTTAATCACTACAACCTATATGTCAAGGTTGCACTATGGTTTTGCCCACATGAGGAAGACTGAAACAGTAGTTCTGTCTCAATCAATGGACGACAGTAGTTTCAAAAATATAGTTATTTAAACATCAAAAAGTACCAATAAACTGAAGTAAATTCGATGTATAGGAAAGGGATCAAATGTAGTTTAATGTCACTGGAACAGGCTGCCCAGAGAGGTTGTGGAGTTTCCTTCTCTGGAGATATTCAGAACCCATCTGGATGCATTCCTGTCCAGCCTGCTCTAGGGGAACCTGCTTTGGTGGGGGGTGGACTAGATGATCTCCAAAGGTCCCTTCCAACCCCTGCCATTCTGTGACTCTATGATTCCGTCTAGCTGTCCCTTTTTCTCTCTTTGTCTAGTTATTGAAGGGGAAAAGAGAAAACTATTTCTATTGCATCCATCTGCACTGATGAAGTAGGGATACTAGCAAGCAAGTTGGACGGTCATTGTCCGAACAAAAGGTCTTTTCTTTTCAACATAGTAAAAAGTCAGCATCCATGATGCTTTGCAACTTACAAAGAAGGTAAACTTACCTAAGGAAAAAAATCTTGTGGTCTTGTGCAAAACCTCTGTGACCTTCCCCACACAGAAATGCACCAAACCGGGAAGTCTCACCTGTCTATTGAAGCTGATACCGGATCGTTGGCTAAATTTTTTGGTTCCCAAGAGCTGTTCTTCAAACAGCACTGTAAAGTAAAACAAGGTATATAAAAGATTAAGTGATCTAACTTTAAAAAGTAGTATTTTCTGAAGTATAAGCACATTGACCAATTATGCAGCTTAATGAATCTGCCACCTTGCATCAGCAGTATTTTCTAAATTAAGTCATATTCAGTATAAAAGCCATATTGTTATTCAGAACACTTCTCAGCTACAGCTGTAAGATTAGATTAAATCAGTATGTGCCTACTAGGAACAGCTTGTTGAAAGAAAGCAGTGTGAAAATACAGGCAATGTTAAAAGTGCAAGAGGAACAAAAGGACAGGCTAAATTCCACTTACAAAGTCAGAGTATGTTTTAAACTCTACCTTTCTGAGACTTTGCCTCTATAACAGCAATTTTTTTTTTATGACGATAAATTGCCAAAGCTAGAAAAATGAATCTAAATGTTTGACGTTACTGTGCATCTAGTCCTGCAATGGTGTCTCTGGCTGGTATTGCTTCTTGCATACCAAAGCATGTAAGGCGATATGGAATTAAAACAACATTATATGCAACAAATCAGAGGTCATAGAATCACAGAATGGTTGAGGTTGGAAGAGACCTCTGGACGTCATCTTACCCAAACCCCCTGCTCAAGCAGAGCCATTTGGAACATGTTGCGCAGCATCACATCCAGACAGCTTTTGATTATCTCCAAGGATGGAGACTCCACAACCTCTATGGGCAACCTGTGCCAGTGGTCAGTCATCTTCACAGTGAAGAAGTGTTTCTTGGTGTTCAGAGGCAACCTCCTGAGTTACAGTTGGTGCTCATTGCCTCTGGTCCTGTCACGGGACACCACTAAAAAGAGCCTGGCTCTGTCTTCTTTGCACCCTCCCTTCAGATATTTGTACATATTGATGAGACTCCTCCCAAGCCTTCTCTAGGCTAAACAGTCCCAGCTGTCCCAGCCTTTCCTCATATGTGAGATGCTCCAGGCCATTCATCACCTTTGTGGCCGTATGCTGGACTCTGTCCAGTATGTCCATGTCTCTCATGTGCTGGGGAGCCCAGAACTGGACACAGTACTCCAGGTGTGGCCTCACTAATGCTGACCAGAGGATAAGGATCACCTCCCATCAGCCTTCCTTGTCACAAGGATAAATTGCTGACTCGTGTTCAACTTGGTGTCCACCAGGACTCCCATGTCCTTTTCTGCAAAGCTGCTTCCCAGCTGGTCAGCCGCCAAGTACAGAACTTTGCACTTCCCTTTGTTGAACTTCATGACTTTCCTGTCAGCCCATTTTACCAGCCTGTTGATGTCCCCCTGGATAACAGCATGACCCTGTGGCGTATCAGCCACTCCATCCCATTTTGTTTCATCTGTAAAAGGTCAATGCTCATTCATTAAAGGACACAAAATGAGCATGAATTTAATATGACGAGGCAACACTTTCAGTAAACACTGTTAGAATTTTATTTTGATCTGCAGAAGTTTTCTTATCATTTGTGTCACACATGTTAGGAAGGTACAGTTTCTGACATTTGAAACACAAACTAGACTTTTAGGAATGGCCACTAGTAATTAAAAATACCTGCTACTAGGTGCAGGTGAACAGGAATTACAACAAGCATTCCTAAAAGATCAGCATCCACAGAGTGTTTGCTGTAGTTTATTATAACGGTTATGATTACTGAAGATACTTTGAGAAGCATTCTGGAGGGTGAGAGAAAACAGTGGAAGGGTTTGGATTTTGCTAAGAACAGGTTATCGAAGTACTATGTAATATGCCTTAGAGACTCTTCCAAAATTGGCACGTATTTTTCCAACCATTGTGGAGTTGTTATTATGAAATCAAAGTATATAATTTCATGATCAGTATGCAGGATTTACAGAGGAGACACTTTGGTGTCTCCTCTATTTTACTGCTAAGTTGCCCAACCCACTAGAAATTGAAGTCAAACACAAAAGAAACATGGGATGGACACTACAAATGTCACATGATAAAGCTGCATCAAATTAGCTATAACCTTGAAAGAAATTCCATATATGTAGGTAAGTATGTATCTGGAAAAATATTTTTGTGCAGACTGAAAGATTAAAAAAAAGAAATATAAATGAAACTGGCATGATTCCATATAAACATAAATCATACATCGGATCATCACTTTTTGCTTAGTACTTCCAAAGACCCCATGAAATCCAAGAGGGATTACAACAACAAATGGTTTATAGTGTTTCTAATGAGCAGAGGTTGCTGAGCTCTGGGAAGTTACCCACAGTAACAGTACAAATACTAATGAGATAGGTACTTATCGCTTTCCTGCCCCAGCACTAGAGCAAAAGGCTTCTGCCTCAGTAAAAGGAGGTCTTTGGAAATGAGGTCATGATGCAAGCTGACACTCTGGCATGGCCTGCTGATACAATGGGAGGAGCAGAACAACTCAGATGCACAAATAGAAGCCACTACACACACTGTTTTACGTCATGGTTCTATAAATGCTTCACCCTGTTCCTCAGGACATATTATCTGGAGCATTATAAATTCAATAAAGTCAATTAATGGGAACTATTCTAGGTAGACTGCTTTTAAAAATCATGGATTTAAGTCTCACATGAACTAATGTCTACTTTTCCAGATCATGATCTCTGTTATATCAGAGATAAATAACAGAATCTGATGCAAACCAGGGAGTTAGCATTCTATTTTTAAATTCAAGTCTAATGTAAAAAATGTAACCTACAGCAACTCTACTGTCACTACAATCAATGAAAGTGATAGCCTTGGAACTGCAAACTGTTTCCTCAGTCACATCTGCTACCGCAATATTTATGAATTGCTTTCCTTATCATAATAATTTAACTGCTACTGTTATTACAGAGACAACAGGGCAAGAGCATGTCTAATACTGGTTATGATAATTAATACACAAAATTGTTAATCAAATCCACTGTACACATGTGAAAACTATAGTGATCATAAGTAATCACTGTCTAAAAAAAAGCTATTATCAAAACACTTTAATTGTTCTGGAATTATAATGCTTATGGGCTATTTTTTAAGTGTATTGCCACAATAGTTTAAACACATACACACGTGTACGTGCACATATATATGCTAACATATTTATATATTTCTTCTATCAGCTAATTGTTCATGCTATTTTCAAGCTAAAAATGCTCCACAGTCCTCTCTAATTAAGGGGGATGTGTGCAACGTTGTCTCCCCATTTACATATTAGAACAGATGAGAAGGAAAGCAATGCTCTGTGTCATAAACACCACCTTTGTATTAGCTCCACAATACCATCCAGCAGTTAGGGCTGCCTCCCAGGAAGGACCCAGTTGCCTCCAAGCCCAGGGATGCAAATCCTTCCTGTCTGGTCCTTGGAGAGGACAAAGCCTGAACAGAGCCCTCCTCTAAAATGCACAAACAGGCCACAAGGACCAGGACCCACCTACACCTGGCCAGCAGGAAACACACAGGACTGCTCCCAGGCTCCATCCTTGCATACATACCTGACAAGAGCTGTAAACTAAAGACATGACCAGAAGACATTCTGAGCTCGGAACCCACTCCTGGGATAAGCACTTGAAAGCTTGGCAGTTTTGAGCTGAGTCATCTAAATTCTATCTAGGTTTAATCTTAGATATACCCTTCTTTTCTTATTTCTTGTATCTGTCCATCATTTATTTGAAGGTCTCAGAAAAAAATGACAGAAACCCCATACTGATTGTAGGGCCATTCCTGATTTCCAGTGAGTACAATGTGCATTATTTATCAGCCATCTGTGGAAGCATTTACCTGCAGTTAGCAGAATTTCACTAAAGCTGCCTCCTGCATCTTCTTGTTGATGTTTAATTTATTTAAACATGCATAAGTAAAACAAAGACCAATCTGTAGCTTAGGCTTCAATGGAATAATAAATCATGATTAATTTTCAGTGTCACTGCAGTTGTCAGGCATCTCAGAAAGAACACCGACAAGGAATGGGGATTGCAGCACTCTTGTGATTGATTTCACCTTTGCCAGACTTTCATAAAATATTACATCGGTATCCTATACCTGGATTGAACACAGCTATAAGTTCTCTCAAGATGGTACAGGCTTCAGGCATAATTTTTTTTTTTTTCATTTACTCATTTCTTTGGAATTGCTTATAGCTACACAGACGGCTTGACTAAAATCCAAAAGGGTCAGTAAAATGGCTTGGGTACATACATAACTGTTTCTGGCTCTCTAAAAAATGTTATTCCAGTGCTTTAGCTCTAGCCTAACACAAGCAATAGAGTTGTGTGAATTCAGACAAGAGCCAGGATGTGACACCAAAATTGGATTGCCTCCTGATTATGCTCTGTTCACATGAATATCATGGAGGCAGAGAAACAGGGCTCCCTGTCAGATTGGCTGCTGCACCTGAAGTTTGAACTTGAAAGCCTAAATTTAAGTGGGCTGCAACAGTTCTATCCTTCCTTCTGGGGCTGAACATATTTAGACACTGACGACTGACCTCTTCTCCCTAGTGACAAGTGAGAGGACGAGAGGAAATGGGTTCAAGTTAAGCCAGGCGAGGTTTAGGTTGGATATTAGGAAAAATTTCTTCACTGAAAGGGTTATCCAACGTTGGAATAGGCTGCCCAGGGAGGTGGTGGATTCGCCATCCCTGGAGGTTTTTAAAAAAAGGGTAGACGTGGTACTTGGGGATATGGTTTAGAAGTGGTTTTGTCAGGTTAGGTTAATGGTCGGACTCGATGATCTTAAAGGCCCCTTCCAACCTTAACGATTCTATGATTCTATTACTGTCCCTTTGAGAGCAGCCCCTGAAGTACCAGTCTTTTTTCATTTGCCATAAGTAATATGATATGTAATGTGATACGTAAATACTGCCCTGATATAATCATTTAGTTATTAAAGCTGATTTGTATTAGCTGCTCATACATAGGCAAGCTCCCCCTACCTCCAACTTCATATGCTCTTGCTTTTTTTCAACAGATGTTGAGAAGATGGCAGCTTTACGATCTCATTAGTGCACTATTGATGAAGCCTGAAGGAAGCTGTCTGACAGATTTACTGGATCATTTCCCTCCCAAGACCTTGTTGAACAGAGGAGAAAAGCAGTCCACTTTTTGCAACTATACAACTTACAGTTCAACCAACATGGTAGCTCCTACTTTGTTCATATAAACTAGAGAATATTATTTAACCTAGTCTTGGTTCATGAAAAATCATGAGCAGTCGTAAGCAGAAAACCATCTCCTTGCTTTCTTCAAGTAGGGATGGTAGCTTATGGTTGTTACCAAAATTAAGTTATGAAATCACAATGATCTATTCTATGAATGACATCAAGCGCACAAGGAATATCTCATATAATTACAATTTCACCACAGAACTGTAAGTTATTTTGTCTAGTCTTCAGAAACAATAAAAAGAAGCTGATATGTTTTAAAAATTTGCTCCTGGAAAATTATTTACCGCTCTTTGAAAGAAATGGAAATGCATTAAACATTAGTGCTGGAGAACAAGTTGTTCTCTGTATAACATAGCGTTCAAGAGACAAGCTGGGATTTTAAAAGAAACCTAGGGGAGGTAATTGTACCTTGTAAATTGTAAAGATGATCTCAGTCTTGGAAAATCTGTGGTCATTTTGCCTTCCTGGCAAACATGACGCCTGCAATACTTTCTTTACTGTCCAGAATTAACCTATATAGTGAGTACACTGAACCTGAATCATATATCCTTCAATTGTGAGATGCCTTTTCTACAAATGTAAAAGCTTGCATATACCATCAGCAGATGAGGACTCATTTACCTACCAAGCACAAGACAATTTTCAGTCTCACTTCATGTACCAGTGCTTATTTATTCAGTACCACCTGTCATAACAAGACACAGAAATACAAATGGGATGCCTGTGAGTTACAGCTTTTTGTCCAAAGAAATACAAACTTATGTTTTTCTGCCTTCCCTGTCAGATTGCTTAAAGACATATCAAAATTTATTCCTGGTAAATAAATGAGTGAAGTTAATAGATAATAGAAATAAAATGCAACAGAACCCAGAAAAAGACACCTTCTTTAGGATCAGGACATCTAATTGGAAACGACACAATAAAATAGAGGTGTCAAGCTAATTTTGGTTGTAATAATTTGAAAATTATTATTACCTATCAATTCTTCACTGACAATAAGTACACCATGGAAGAATTAGTATCTAGCATATTATTGTAAAAATATATTACACATTATTGTGTGGTTTCTTAATGAAATTTGATGAAAATTTTCATGACTATTTTCATGGAAATTTGTGATTCTTATATTTATTTACTTTTTACACTCTAATTCAAAAGCATAAATGTGAAAA
The DNA here is from genome assembly GCA_013398815.1 of Ibidorhyncha struthersii. NCBI lineage: Eukaryota > Metazoa > Chordata > Aves > Charadriiformes > Charadriidae > Ibidorhyncha > Ibidorhyncha struthersii. The sequence continues at coordinate 497,868 of VZSZ01010412.1, forward strand.
TATTTCCTTCCTGAATGATGGCATAAAGAATATGTATTAGCGTGGTAAGAATACTATTTGGGTCCTCCGTTAATTTCATTTGAAACAAAAATGGGATGTGTTGGTTACCAGAGAAGTTAGTCTTTAGATTGTGGTTTGGCTATCCAAATGCCAAAATTATATTACTTTTTAAAGGTATAGAGGAAAAATTAAACAGTCATCTCAGCAGCGGATTCTTCTTTAGTTGCTAAATTCTGTCATAAAACACTGGAAAGAATTTCCCTTTCTTCCCAGAAAATCAAGAAAATACAACTACATCTAAGAATTAGGGTATGCTTATCTTTTCAGAAAACTGTCATACTCTTTTATTTGCCTTACAATCTGAAGTGAAGCAGGAGGAATTTTTATCTTTTCCTAGCTATAAAGTGTTTCTACATACTACTTTACCACAGGTTTTGCCACAGGGGAAATAGACATGAACATTAAAGAAATCCCAGCAATGAAACACCTGCTTAACCAAATAAATCATGGAATGCCTTTTTAACCTATAACATTACACAACTTTTACAAAGACTACTCCTTAGTAGCCCTGGTCCATCATTTGGCCTCCAGTGGGTGATAGGAACAGAAATGATAAAGTTTAGCCAAACAGCAAGGAGTTGATTGATAATGGAGATAAGTCGTTTGGTCGATTTATGAGAAGATGGAGTGCTCGAGGCCTCACAAAAAGAAATATTTTGTGCAAGAAATCTCCAAGAGGCTTACAGAACTGTGAATACGGGGCTGGGGGGTGTATTTCTTACTGTATCATACAAAGGACTTTACAGGCATTTTACTTGAAACAAGAAAAGAATGGAACTGGAACAGAAGCCAGTAAAGAAGGATGCTTTGAAAACAACACATCTAAGGGTTCTGAAGCTCCTTTCCCTAGTTTTCATATCTACACCATTAATTAAAATATTAAAAATTATCTGTTCGAAACTATACCTTCAGGAAAACTACACAACCATTTTCCCTATCTCAACGCTTTTTTTATCTATCTACTACCATCTATTCTTTATTCAGTTCCTTACTTATTTAATCATTTTTGAGCTAGTTCCCACATTCTCTAGCTTCAGAGTAATTTCCTCGTGTGTCATTACAGTATGTATTTTACTACTCAAACACAGTACTACCTACCACATACTTACCACTACCTCTGTGTAGCTGTCCTAACCAAAGAAAGTGATGATAGATTTTCTATCAAATGCCATTTGCCAGTTTCCCATTTCTTTAAGTATGTTTCAGCTAAAGTTAGTTATCCCACCTAGCAAACTGACTTTTCAAACTCTCAGATAAATACTTGGGAATAGCTCCTTCCAACACAACAGATCAATGAACTACAGAAAGAAGTGATTGTTTTAAAACTTATCCTTGCTTTTTCTTTATTTTCCTGCATTTGCAGTTATGGCTACCACAACAGTAGAGTGGGGATACTGCTAAGTAGAATTATGCTGTGGTTCTTGACTGTCATAACAGAGCAGACAGTCTTCTGTACCTCTACCTTCGGCCATTGTACAATTCCTATTTCTGATCTAGCCTTGAAGGACTTGATTGGAAACAAATGGAGAGGGAAGATAATAAAAACTAACCAAAGATAGTATAAAACCAAAAATAAATACCTAAAAGAAATGCTTCCTTGCATATCAAACTTTTATTTTATCTCACCTAGCTGAAATGCGATTTCATTAATAAATTTGAGGTGTGAAAATATGTTCTTATAACACTCATCAATATGATATGCAGTTGTTTTTTTGGAATTATTTTTCTCTCCTACTTTTACGTCTGAGGGTTTGATGTATCTCCTTTTACCTGTTTGACATTATTTTGGTTGGCTGTTTGAAGTTAAATCAGAGGGCTGCTAGCCATAACGAGCAGAAAACAAAGTAATGTCATTATTAGGATCTCTTCAGTCAGAATGCTAGAAGACCTCGGAGAAAATAACTGGTGAACCAGTCCGTAAGAAATCTCTTTCACCAGCCCATTTCTCAAGGTTGGAAAGACCACTGAACCGTTAAGGACCTAGGCCTGGAGGAAAATAGAGGGGGATGTGCAGCTGAAAGAGTCACAGTATTCAGGAGGAGGAAAGTCTGTCTCTCTGTGCCAAGTTAGACAGAAGCTGTTGCAATGCTGTGGTACAGAGTTAAGGTTGTGTCCCAAGAATTCAGATCTCAACTAAGTGTTGCAATAGGCGAGCCCCCAGTGGTATGCATCCTATGTACTTTCAGATGAATAAATATTACATCAGTTTAAAAAACGTTATTCTACGCCTCTGTAATCAGTCACGTGCCCAGGGCTCCTGAAGAAAAGTGTCTTCTAACATTAACTACATTGCACTCACTTGCAATCAGAGCATTTCAAACACATGAAAGAGCTCCATATTAAGACTGAAAGATCTCACGGATGCACTCAAAAAGATTTGACTATAGTAAAGATTGGTGTCTACAGACTGTTACTTCTTTTAATAACCCATAAAGAAAGTGTGCAAAGCCCTTTTCAACCCTAATCAGACTGTGAAGCGTTATCATCCACCTGGGTTAGAAGGCTAACCCTAGTAAGAGAACCCACAGAAGAGTCTAGGAGAGCACTCACAGGTACAATCTAAATACATAAGCATAAGCAGTCCCAGCAAAAAGAGTGAAAAATGAATGATTTGACATGAAATATTTTGACACCACTGAAATGAAACAAAAAGGTTAAGCAATTCATTTTGACACATTCTTGTCAAAAACGGTGTTAGAATTGATACAGTCCCACAAGATGGTTCAGTTTTCTTTAGAAAAATGCAGTTTTGTCAGAATTGTTCAGTGTGATACTTTTCATACAGATTTACAGCTGTGGCAGTAACTCCTCTTGTTATTAATATCATTCTTCTATAGCATCTATCAACCTCAAGATGCTTCACTGAGATAGTGAATATCATCACTAAATGTCATCATTGTTGCCATTTTTTTTACAGCTGGAAAAATAGATATATATAACTGGGGACACAGAACAACTTCCTTAACACCAGGGTACTTTGTCAGCGGAAACAGGTATGTAAACAAACCGTATGTGCCATACCTGGAGAACTAGACCACAGAGGACTGCCACAGCTGCCCCAGGGTCAAGCCACCTACTCTACTGAGGCTGCTTACTTTGCATGCACCTGCATACTACTGTGGCTTCCATACTCATCAGGAACTTAAAGACCTCTGGCTACAACCCTTGTTACACCAGCCAGCTACTCCGTCACTCCTTAAGTGAGGGTATAAATACAAACTATTAGTAAGTTTTGGTTTACAAAATAAACACCCTGTTTTCACGATCAGGAACAGGAAGAAGACATCCCTAACAATAACAGCACATATATCATTCCCCTTGGTCCTGTAAATTAAATGCAACCAAGGAAGTGTTGCCAGGATACATAAAACACAGCATCTCCTACTAGCCACCATCCCACCCATCCAACCCTAACACCTAGTGTGGCTAAGGCCATACTAAGGCCAGGACCACATTAAACTTTTCTAACATTCTAACGTTTTAACCGTGTGGAAAACCATCTAGCAGACCCAGGTGATATCTCCTGAAATGATTTGCTAGTGCAAAGTACAAGCAGCATAAGTTTGGCTGCAAAGTCAGGGCTACGAAGGTGATCGGGGGACTGAAGCATCTCTCTTATAAGCAAAGGCTGAGACACCTGTGTCTGTTTAGCCTGGAGAAGAGAAGAGGGGATCTCATCAGTGCTTATAAATATCTAAAGGTTGGGTGTCAAGAGGATGGGGCTAGAACCTTCAGTGGTGCCCAGCAACAGGACAAGGGGCAACGGGCACAAACTGGAACACTGAAAATTCATTAATGTCCTCAATGTGAGGAAAAACTTCTTTACTTTGAGGGTGACAGAGCAGTGGAACAGGCTGCCCAGAGAGGTTGTGAAGTCTCCTTCTCTGGAGACATTCAAAACCCGCCTGGATACGTTCCTGTCCAGTCTGCTGCAGGGGAACCTGCTTTAGCAGGGAGGCTGGACTAGGTGATCTCTGAAGGTCCCTTCCAACCCCTGCCATTCTGTGACTCTGTGAGTTTATTTCCATACTTATTTTCTGTTAGAAAAATTTCCCAGTCCTTACTTTTCTAAAACGCAGTTTATTTGTGCACGTCTTAGCTTCCATGCTAAAAATCCCAAGATGGACATAATATATCACTGCTTTTATTACACATTTTTCTGTATAGACTGAGCCATGGTATGCATTTAACAGTGCATTGAGCTATGCAACCACAAAGTCAGCAAAACCCAACAGAGTTACTTATAACACTGCTATTAATTTGATGATATTGTGTCTTAATTGACCATATTAGATAATAAATTTCATTTTTTCTAAAAAAAAAATTTTTGTGAGCTTTCTCCCAAGGCTCAAGAGATACTTTTATGTTTCACAAATTTTATGTGTATTAGGCAAACTAGATCAAGATGCTGTTTTTAACAACTCCAAATTCATTTTCCTCATGACACCATTGTTTGGTGTACCTATAAATACATGTTCTAGCACAGTTCTTCTCTTTGGAAGAAACCAAGCTAAAGTTTAAACTATATCAGAAGTTTAAAAATATAAAATTAAGAGTATCACATTACAGTAGCTGAGAATTCTGTTAAAATCAAGAATATGTTTCAAATTGTTCTAGAACGTACAATTTTACAATTTCACTTCTCACTAAGAAGAGCCTGATATGCCATTACTGGAGACAATGGGAAGTATCAGAGACTGCAGAGTAAAAAATGTGAAATGGCAAATAGTGAGCCTTCAAATAGCACAGGGTGAACATGTATAGAACTGTCAAATGAAACCCCAGGGAATACTGTATTGAATTCTGAAGTCTTTAATAGCATGCTACCTATAAGACAACATAAAAAACCATGGGAAAGTTAAACAAGCTAAAACCTTCTGAGGGTGAAAAGGAAAGAAAAATCAGGCACTAAATATATTTGACTACTCTTTTCATTTTCTTGATAATATTCATATCTGATAGCCTTGTAATTCTTTTTGGTTTATGCAATCGTAAATAAAATCTGTTGCAATAATCATCTTCAGTGAGGAGTCTGAATCATTGTCTTTTTGGATGGTGCTGTTAGTGTTGGTCTCCATTCTGTCTCACAATGTTTTGGTTGCTAAGGAATACAGTGGATTAATTAGAAATTACACTCCCAATTACAGTGGAAAAGATCTAGTCTTTACCACAATAATTCACAAAAGAACTTGAACAAAACAAAACAAAACAAAAAAAAAACCTGAAAGCGATTAAAAATGAAGAACAATCCAGCATTTCTCAAACTGCAGTTCCTTAAGATCTACTTTATTAAGTTGACTGCTGTATTTTGAAAAGCCTTTCTAGAAGGGCTCAGTGCCCCATACAGCAAGGGAAGGGGTGTCAGTTCAGTCCTCCTGCCATCCTCAGCTTCTCCCTTGTCAGAGTCAGCTATACTCAGTGCATAAACTGCACAAAAACTAACGTTTGCATCAAGGGTACTGGAATGTCACCCATCACATATAGGTATCTAAAAAGAAGTTTAGCTGCTTGAAGCACAGTTTCAGAAGAAGGCTCTTGAGCAGAAGCTGTGGTCTGAAAGAGCCTGTTTATGAATGTCACCAATGCTTAATGTGATCACAGCAGACATCAGAAACTGAAAAGATCAGAAGCTGGGTCTGTATTTCTCTCTAGAAATTGGGCTGATCACGAGGCTTCAGTGTCATGTTCCCTGTCTCTGAAATATCAATTTTTTTTGTTGCAAAAGGCTCAGTCCAACCGAGAAACCAATTTTCTGGGTTAGATTACTACCCTGAAAAAGAAAATATGAGTTTTGCCTCAGTCAGAGAAGACACCATTATTCATCTTCCACATCTGTGGCAATTATGGGGTTAAAAGAAAAAAATGAACTCTGGTCAGTTATTTGAAAAATCAGTGGACACCTCAATCTGCAATCCTGAGTCATGTATCTGAGAAAAAAAGCAAGATCTGGGACCCATCAGGATAGTTTGCCTGTCTCACCAGCTCCTCATGATTGTTACCCACCCTAGTACTAACACCACTGGGTCCCATTCTGAGAAGCCTGAGAATCTGCCTATGTGGGTGGAGGGAAGGGAGCTTTGGCTGTACCCTGAGCTCCTCAGATGTTGCTTAATTCAGTACAGCTATGTTATTCCAGTGCTGTGTTCACATTAGTAAGGCTGAAGCAGGACCCCGATCAATCACTGAAAGGTTTCAGCAGAGCCAGACTCAATCCTAGCTTGTCCTTTCCTCACCTCTTACCCTTGTGTGTAAGCTCAAGGCACAATCAAACCATCTAGTGGTAGGCAGCCCTATTCCGTATTCCATTAGATGATGTTACCTTTCCATTTAATTAAAGAAATGGAGGGATATATTGCAGGCAGGCTTACTAATCAGTCACTGTAAAAATATCTTGGCCGAAGTCCCATTGCTTAACAACGGTAATAGCCTTGCTTTCTGCATAGCTTCTAGGTTAATTGACAAACAAATCTAATAATTTTAATCAAGAAAAACCCCCACTTTGTTGAAAGTAGTAACTAAAGAGTTACCATGGTTGCCATTTCACAAATAATTGAAATATTTTCATATTTTTCACCATCTTCTTAAGGAAGCAAGGTTTCTATTTCATCCCTACGCGTATGCACAAGAAGTGGAAATATTCACTTGTTTGTCTGTTGGTCTCTATCATCTCATCCATTAGACCTGAATGTCCTCCACATTCTTAAGGGAACTCTTTGTCTTTGGTAGGTAGATAATCATCCCATTTGCACAAATCTTTCTCTGAAATTTGTAGGGATTTGGCCATGGTTTCACCAAAATATTAACAAGGAAAAGCAGAGTTTAACCATTCCCTTATTCCCTTCCTGCTCTCACTTAGATTTTTTTCTTCCAGTGTAATCCATTTCTCCGCACATTATGTATCATTGATTCCTATGCAAATTTTTTAATAAACTTGCTTGGGGTCACATCCAACTCTGTCTGCATCTTAATAATATCCTGGACATCTCCCTCTTTGGCTGCTGTCCAAAAATAAATGTCACTAATAGTTTTAGCTCTATTAGGTTCAGGTCTGAGCTGCATAGTCTATAGCAGGATGTTCTGCACAATTTGGTCCAGGAAGACAGTAGCTCTCTGCATTTGAAGATTAGTTATTTTTTATTATTTTTATTTTTTATTATTATTTATAATTATTTTTTATAATTTTTATTATTTTTATTAGGAAGAATCTCTAAATCAATAAGTCCTCAGCAGCAGCGAAATACTCCTCCAAGGCATCTTCTAAACATATTTCTTTCACTTCCTATGTGCTAAAAGGTAGCTGGACTTATTAGAGATGACATCAGACATTTCAGTTTAGCTGAGATAACGGCCTGCAGCCTCTGAAAGAGGAGGTTATGCTCCTCTCCCTTCAGCCTACTTACATACTCCTAGATTAGTTTCAGGAAAACGGTAGAAAACTGACAAACTAACTTGGTAGTTAAGAACAGAAATTGGATAGCTTAGCTGATGTGCCATGCAATCAGTGCAAGAGAAGCAGAGGAATGAGCACCTGGAAGTGAGAGAGGAAGAGGAGACAGCAAGGGAGAGAAGACTGAAAATTCGCTTGACCTGTTAACTCAGCCTATGCCATGAAGTTATGATGTGCAACTTCACCCTAAAACAGCAAAAGTTACTTTACTTGGACCATATTGAAGGGGCACAGTGGGCAGGCGGTGCTCTTCTTCCTGAAATTCTGAATTAATCTGTCCTAGTTTTCACATCATTCCATTTAGAAAGGCAGTAGAGGAGACTGTAAAATGGCATGAACTCACAATCTGATCAACTTACAGGTCACTTATATCAGAAAAAGAACAATAGCAAAGGTCACAAAACCTTCATAAACGTAACATTTTCCCTTCTATTTCATTTTAATTTTTCAGAAATTTATATTTGCTGTGATCAAGGCAACGTATATTGCAAATTATAGCTGCATTTTCACAATTTAAAATCAAATGGAGTGAACCCTGAAATAGCAGAATTTTTCTATGATCTCTCAAACAATAAAAAAAAAAACAAATTAACCAGTGACGCTATTACTGTTCTTTGATATCTCCTGAGCTTGATTTTCAGAATGATAAATGTTTATCTGGATTTTACTTCTGCTTGTAAACAATGCTCTGTCAGAAAGCCCGCACAGTAAAAAATGCGCAAGCAGCAAAGAATCATGAATTAAACAACACATTTTAATTTCTAAAGTCTGAGAAAAGTGTGTTATATTGCACATTCTCAGTTTTAAAACTCTACATCATTTTCCTGTAACCTAGATGTTAAGCATATCAGCATCATATGTATATATGAGAGAAAAGAACAGACTGATGGTACCGTGGCTAAAAAGAACAATAATGCATGACAGAGAAAAGACTTGGAAACCCTTATGTGCTGAATCACATCCACCAAATGCAGTAAAATATGGATATCAAGCTTTAGAAAACTGCTGTGCTTTTGGAATAACTCGTAACCCTTAATTAACAACCGTGATGACCTTTATTGCTTTTAGGAGCAATGTACACCTTAGTAGTTTTCATGGGCTGCTCAGATGTGAGAACAGAACATAGTTTTTAAGACAAAACCTGACTAAAAGGATGGTAGGGCCAGTTAAAATTTCAGCAATGTATTGCTTCATTCGATGTCCAAATTATACTTTAGTTGAATTTCAGCAAAGATGACACTTGTTGCTATGACAACAGCTGAGGCAAGAAGTATCGACAAAAGAGAATTCTGCATTCCACATAAAGGATGAGTTATGTGTTAAAACAGACAAATGAGTAGTAAATGGCCTCTGTCTTCTGAGCTTCATGAATACAAACACCTCAGAACCAGACTAGAAAGGATATTTCTTCTGTTCAGAAAAGAGAACAATACCTATGACAAGTCTTTGACATAGCAGATCTCCTGTTCTCAAATAGCTCACCCCTTACATTGGATCTATAAACACCATCTGTGTACACCAAAGAAACGTTTCCAGAAATAAATGAGTCATATACCAGATCTCTTGTCGGTAACACAGGAGATGGATTTGTAGCAAACAATAAATAAAACAACAATAAGCTAATATCCTAGAATCTATCCCAAGACTTTTAAAGTAATTGCTTACATAAAATGATAAAATACATTTCAAGTTTATTTTCATGCTGACAACCAGTACTTCTAGGTTTTTAATATGCCCTCATTGCTCCTTAGTTTACTACTAACCACAGTTAAACTGGCAACTGTCAGCATACGCCATTCTTGGATTTCACTCAAAGTCTTATCATTTGAACATGTATTAGAAGACTTGAAAGTTACTTATTAATAAATAATCTGCCATGATTTCAAACTGAACCAAGGAAGAAGAAACAGGGCAGGGAACACCAGTAAACCACACCAAATCAGAGATTTGTCTAGTTTGTATAGGTCAAGAGGTTTCAGGATCTCACGAACATGAGTGACTTGCAAGAGTACGAATAGTTCTTACAGCTCATGGTATCTCCTATGACAAAATCACAACTGAGAAATAGCCTTGGCAAAGCCCTGCACACACCCATACTACAAGACAAACGCTGCCCCAAAGACCTTACAAAGGCATGAACAAGACAGGTAAAAGGTGGCATGACAAAGAGACCCAGAGGAGTAATTTGCCTGACTGAACCCAAATCCTTAAACAGGTCAATCACTTCCTATCCCCTAAGTAAATGGTCAAATGCTCAAAAGACCTTTCTGCAAGGAAGCAGAACCCTGTGTTCTGGCTAAATCTCAGATGACTCGTTCTTTCACACCCTGAATTTACTGAGGTGAGGTCAGTTGAAGTATGAGCTTAATCTATTTATTTCATTTTGCTTATTTCCTCTAATTGTTTTCTTTACATGAAACTTTTTTTTTCCCCTAACAAATCTTTCCATGAATAACTGACATGCAAGGAATTACATGTCATTAACAAAATGCTGCTTTCCGTGGAACAGAATGTAATGGACATTTAAGACTATGTTATGCATATTTAGAGTGTACTTTCCAAATATTGAAGACCAGATTCTGTCTCTAAAGAGCATGTATCCTGAATAAGAGACCCAGAGAAAAGAGTACAAGCTGACCAGAGAGCATGAGAATTGATCTGTATTTCTGAAAGTCATAGATGTGCTGTAAAATTCCTGAATAGAGAGTGGCCTTATGAACCAACTCAGAAAAAGGTTTTGAAACATGGAGACAGAAGAATGCATAGAGATGACTGTATCAGGGACAAAGAATGAATCGATGAGAAAGACATCTTTTGCAAATGATGTACAGTAGCAATAAAAAGGAAAAGAGCTAGGCAGAAAATTGGAGGTGAAAAGTTATGCAAGACTGTTAGGAAGAAAGATTAACAAAGGATAGCATTTTCTGCAGTATGAGAAAGGGAAAGGGAAAGGGAACGGGAACGTTGGGGGAAAAAAAAAAAGTCAATCAGGTGGTATGGGGAGATGACCGTGAATCGTTGTGTGAATAAATTCCTTTCAATGTGAATACAATCTGCAAAAAAATGAGTTCTTCACATGAAAGATTTAACTCACCCTTCACGCCCAAGGACAATGTCCTAATTCACAGGATAAAGGTTATTCTAGGATGAGTAAAAGTGGGGAGAGAACTGTGATTCTGTTTGCTACATTAGCAGAATTCACCTGAAATCAGAAAGTTCTGACTTCGGGATCTGAAGGGAAATGAAGTCAGAGAGAGAGAACCAAATTGAGAGAGAAATAAGCATTCACAATATCGTGATGGCAACAATCAAGTGTAAGCAGAAGCAACTAAAACAAATTTAGACGTGGTTTGAGCAGCACAAAAGTAGAGATGACAGATAGATGGAATACAAGTCACAGACTCAAGTGAATGAGAAAGGCTTCGCATGTTGCCTATTCTGGAATAAGGCATGACAAAGGGTTCAAGAGGAAAATAGGGAATTCCATTCTATAAAGGTAAGATTTTGTAAATCATTTTATGAAGGTGTGAGGTAAGAATGTCACCTGACAAACTATGAGCAGAACTAAATAAATGACCCAAAAGTGAAAATATGTTCCTCCGCTGGATACCAAAAAGGACCAGGCAATCACAAGCTGTTTCTAAAGACCAGACTTCAGTATCCAAGTCAAAGACTGCCATCATCAAATTCAAAAGTTTATCTTCATCAGACAGAAAGCAGAATGTCAGAGTGAGAAACAGTATTCTGTAACTTTAGAATGTAAGATTTCATTAATGCAATCTCTTTCACTCTGTGCATGATTACATCTTTCATTGGCTTGTACGATGTTGAGCTTCTAGACTCTGCTTTTACTTCTTTTAGCTTTGATCTAGAAATGTTATTTTCTATGCTTCAATTTCATTTTTCTCATTATTATTACCAGCTTATCAAAATGGAGTGTTCACACTGTTCTGACCAAGCACTTAAAAGGAGACCCATTACTGAGATGTTGAATTTGCATTTATTCTTCATATGGAAAAAAAGAGATCTAAAATATCACCCTCATCTTCCGGTTTTATCCTTTAACAACAACAACCCTTCTACTTTTGAAAGTTCAATAACCAATAATCAGAAAAATGGGAAAACCCTAAGTTTTCAGATCGTAACACAATTTTCTTGATATGGGAGATTTAAAGACACTTGTATTTTCTCTCTCAAACAATCACTTAACACCTTAAATTCTTACTCTGTCCGCTCCTAGTATCCTTTATCCTTTGTTATCTCCACCTATTTTTGTATCATTGGAAAGTTTAATTTAAGATGACTTATGCAAGACTGTGAAATATATAGCACCATTAGAAGCTGTTATACAGACCATATGTGAATTAATGTTTTGTTGTATCTATAACATTTGGGGAAATAATCAGAATTCTCTTCCTGTTTTCTGGATTCAAACATGTCAGACATTGATGGCTGGACTCGATGTTCTTAAAGGTCCCTTCCAACCTAGACGATTCTATGATTCTATGTCTCATCTTGATGGGGACTACTCTAATCAAAAAGCCTGAGGCTAGTCTAAGAGGGTGTGTCAAAGTGTTTTATTAAAAAATGGGAAAAAAGTTGAAGATGGATGAGTCATGATTGCCAGTCCTTCTTCAAATAATTGTTTATATTGTAGTTAATGACTTGCAAATATCAATTACAAAAAAAATACATAAATTATGGAAATTACTTGCAAGGCCTGAAGCGTAACCTTTTTTTTTTTTTATCAAGTGGATATTCTCAGCACTTTGCCTTATTCTCTCTCCTTGGCATGATGAATGTTTCAACATTTGATGGTAAATGTCACCCTGAAGATGAAAGATATGGGTCTGAGTCCCGCTCAGGGAAAGGGATTTAGTCATCTCTACCTCCCTCTGAACTCCTTGATAAGAAGTAAGATACCCTCTCCTCCTGTAGCTACATTTTGTGGGACCCTGATCTGCTGGGCCCTATATAGAGAATGTTTCCGTTTGAATCCCAAGATAGGTTAGGTGTGGAGCAGATGTTTAGCCCTGTCCAAATGGAGGTGTTTCTTGACATGTGTAGAACCCCTCCCCACCTCAGTTACTAAGGAATTCTACACTGAAACTGAGCACCTGCAGACTAGCTAGCAACTAACTGGTAAGGCTAATCCTGAGGGTCGCAGTTTTGGATACAAACACTAGAATGATCATTGATGGTGGAGCCACTTACTACTCCAGAAACATGTTCTGCTTTTAAAAACAGCTGTAAAGTATATATGTATTACAATGAAAAGTATATATATTTATGGCTATGAAAACCATGGCTTACAAGTCTGCATTTTCTCATTTGTTTCTTAATTCAGCATATGTAGAATAGACAAAAACAACCCTGAGTCACTGAACAGCATTGTTTTTCTTTGTCTAGCCAAAAGGAAACTGTTTTGGCTCACCTCATAGAAATGCTGCCTAGGAGTCATAGACATCCTAGTTCAATGCCTGATTAATAATGTTCAGCCTGTGCACACACACCAGAGTTAAATCTCCAGATGGGAAGGATGGAGGCTTTACTAATTAGTTAAGTCTGCTCCTGTATCAGTCCATCACTTGGCAGGTGTACAATGCTCTGCTCTAAGCTACTCTGTGGTTTCTCAGCTCCTGCAGAATTTACCCATTCCACAGTTGGCTGTTTCCCAGACACTCTGCATTATCTTTACCTGGCGGATCCAGGAACATTTTCAGGCCCTATCCTCTGAGGCAATCATCATATAGATTTATTACATTGATCAGTCACCTCAGACCTGGAGAATTTAGGCTGATGAACCTGTCTTTAACCCTAAATCAAAGAAATATCTTGTAATTCATATAACAATATCAATTACATAAACCTTATTATTGCATGTAGCAAAGTAATTTAATGCAGTGCTATTGTAGCCAATCAGTTCATCTTCAGATCAAGCCACTTACCACTATCCTTTGACTTCACCTAGATAAAAAAAAATCAGCTTTATTCTGGCAAAAATGAAACAATTACTTCTTTCTTTAGTTCAACCGAAGCATTTTGTGTGGTTTGGTAGTAGTGTTGTTTAGCAAAGTCTGGATTTAGGTCTCATATATGCAGCTATCTCTAATTATGTTCAGATATTTCCAGTCATTTTTTAATACCCATAGTAAACATTTACTCAATCAGCAGCTGAGATTGAGTACTTGAGTCTTTGGATTGTAGAAACAGGAACAAACTGTCTGTATTTATGCTATCCTGTCTTTATACGTTTTAAGAAGTTTCAGAATGCATATCTGAAAAAGATGTAAAACAGTAAAGATAAAAATGTTACTTTATGTTTTCCTCTTCAGATGTGTCCATTGACAAAAAAAACTTTTAGAATCTGAATCTCTAGCATCACACAAACTGTAACACTAACCTTATCAGACGCTATTCCATAGGGTATGAATTTCTATATTGCATCACTCTCTTGCTCAAATGATAAAATAAATTTTTAAGCTTAGAAAACAATACTGCCTGAAAGCACTGAGACTTGTGTTGTAATTAGAATATGACTGGATGCAGCAATATCCCTTACAGCTAGTGTCAACACTTGCCAGAAATTATAGCACACAATAGTATATGAGATGCTAGAGCTTCCCCTGTATAAACCAAAAAGTGTGAGATGTTGAGTGCCACTCAGCGGGCCTTGGAAAATATTTACTTTCATTGCTCTAAGTGCACTAATAAATGCAAACACACTCTGGCTCTGAACCTTCTGCTAAAATATTCTCAGACACTGGATTCTAAAGGATACCACCCTGATTACACAAATCCCCATCCTCTTAAAACGGAATTGTTTACCTCCATCCTGTCTTCCTCAGTGTTTTATAAAAGCAGAAGTGAACACTGATTATGAAGAATTTCAGCAGCTAAATTCAATCTTTAATAAACAACCATAATTTCTACAAAATGAACCTATTCAAGTATTCTACAGAACTGTATGTATTTATTACACTGTTATTTCATTATTTCATTACTTCATTTTACTTCAGATAGTTTTTTGGGTCTTGCCTCCTCTTCAGTTACAATAAGGTTCATAGCTACAACACAGGGTAAAGCACCACTCGTGACAGATGGTTGATTAAAATCATGGACACAGATTAAGCAAGAAAAAAGTGGGAGGGCTGAAAGAGGCAATTAAAATGGCAGCTTGCTCAAGAAAGCAGAAGAGAGGTCATTTTTGCCCTTAAGAAATGTATTAAGCTATGCTACAGTAATCAAGATTACCAACTGCTCAATGGTTAGTGACAGAAAATCCACTCTGTGTGTAAGTATTTCTCATCAAAATCAGTTCTCAAATTTGATTCCAGATATGCACTGTTCTTTTTTCAAAACTTGGAGGAGCAGCTCAGCCAGTTCTTCCAGAAAAACCATAAAAGTCCTTAGAGTGCTTGTTGCAGCTGTGGTGATCCATTTCAAGTATAGGGAGCATCACTAAAATTTGCCATCTTAAGTATCCAAAGGGCTTTGTGCTGATTCTGTTTTCTATTTTATATAGAGCAAATAGATGCATCCTTAGGTGCCTATACTTCTAATGACCACATGTTGAGAATATACCAACGAAATGTCATTGAATGCAACTTTATTTTGCCTTCTAGAAACATAAAAAAAAATGAAATCTCCACCAGAAACCAAAACATAATATATTTTTCTGGCTTACAGAAATTAGGAAAAAAAAAATAGCAAGAGAAAGAACTAGGGCCAATCCAAGTACATTGTTGCTGATGAATATTCTCTCTCATCTCTTTTACAATGACATTAATTTTTACAGTTATTTTCACACAATCATAGAATGGCTGAGGGTTAGAAAGCATCCTTGGAGGTTATCTGGTCCAATGCCCCTGATCAAGCAGGGCCACCTAGAGTTGGTTGCCCAGGACCATGTCCAGATGGCTCTTTAATATCTCCAAGGAGGGAGAATCGAAAACCTCCCTGGACTACCTGTGCCAGTGCTTGGTCACCCTCCCAGTGAAAAAGTATTTCCTGACAAGCAGAGGGAACCTCCTGAGTTTCAGTTTGTGCCCATTGTCTCACCACTGGGCATCACTGAAAATAGCCTAACTCCTTCCTCTTTTCACCCTCCCTTCAGGTATTTGTAGATATTGATGAGCTCTCCCCAGAGCATTCTCTTTTCTAGGCTCTATTCTCTCAGACTTTTCTTATATGAGAGATGCTCCAGGCCCTTCATCATCTTAGTGGCTCTTCGCTGGACACTCTCCCCACTGTGTCCATGTCTTTCTTATATTGAGAGCCCAGAACTGGATGCAGTGCTCCAGGTGCAGCCTCACCAGTGCTGAGTAGAGGAGAGGGTCACCTCCTATGACCTGCTGGCTACTCTCCTCCTAATGCAGCCCAAGATGCCTTCCTTGTCATAAGGGCACATTGATAGCTCATGTTCAACTTTGAGGACCCCCATGTCCTTTTTTGCAAAGCTGTTTTTTAGCCACTTGACCCCCAGCATATTCTGGCGCATAGGGGTTATTCCTCCCCAGGTACAGGACTTTGCGCTTTCCTTAAATAAGAGTTCCTTAAATAAAATTAACTTAAATAACAGACGCTTGCCTAAAATTTTAAATACTTTTTTTTTGTTCAGTTACAAACATAATATTTCTTTATCATTCATATAGTGGGCGGCAGAGGATTTTGTGAAACTGTGTAAGTTTTACCTTGAAAGGTGACGACATGTATGGATTTAACCACCCATTTATATTGGATTCCACTGTGAGCATATTTTTCCTGTATTTAGGTGATCTGCATAAACTTTTTCTTGACTTATCACTCCTTAAGTTTTACAGTGCAAGAAGAAAACCAACAACTCATTTTCACTTGAAGAAGATGCAAAATAGGATAACTGGTGATCAGAGCTTCCGAAATTTGAATTTTACTTTCACTGTTTTACTGAATATACAGTGAAAAAACACATATTTTTTAAAAAATGACTGAAACCTGCATGGTGCTGCCAGATTGATTCACTTAGAGTGAAGCAAAATTATAATGAACAATTTGGGGTTAAATGTTTTCCAGAAATCTCAATAAAACATAATTTTAATTTGCATTGGGGCTAATTCACGAAACCAAATCACTCAGTTAGACCCCATCCAATAAACTCTTCTCATCCTGGACACCTGGTGATTTCATTGTTCAAGGTCCCTTGTCATTCACATAAGTAAGCAAATTCTTTCCTTTCCCAGATTCTATCTCAGGACTTAAATTTAAGTTTGTGTTGGATCTTCCCGACTCCAACAAATGTTCTAGCAGTACTCACATTTACAGAAAAGACCTGTGAAAAGAAACAACACACCTGTTTTCAGGGACCAATTTCTACACCAACAAAATCATTATTTCCGCTTATAAAATGAGGTGTCCTTTATTTCATGGGTCTTTTTAACTCAACTATTTCACCCTTTTAACTATGCTTGTTGCACTGTGCCTGGGCTCAGGTGGAGCAAATCGACATGACTCAGTTCAAATGTGTTTCTAGTTAGAGTACAAAAATGAAACCGCTCTCCCATGTGCATTTCCATCAATCTTTATCGCAGCTATTGATTGGATAAAAGATTGCTGAAAGGCGTGTGTGAACACACAGATAAGTTCAGCTGTGGTAGAAAAATAGTTCTTTTCTACCACAAAAAATGAGGAATAAAGAGGATAGGAAGGCTGTGAAGAAGGTATCAAATTCAGCCTCCCGAGCAGAAAACTGAGCTCGTATTAATCACCAATTTGTTTTACAAAATTCAGCAAACATTTAAACAAGCATAACAGCTCACCTACAGTTCGTCGGTTTTAAGTGGCTTTCCCTAACAATGCTCTGTGCTACATTACAGTAGCATAGCAATAGGCACTTCTGTGCAAAATGCTTTCACTCACCCTTTTAACACTAGAAAAAGAGCAAGACAGATAGGGTGGAGTTTGAATAAGATGGGGACCTATCTATACTCATCTCGTTTGTTACTGAGAGTTTATGTAAAGCTCTCTCTTATGAGGAACTCAAGGTAAAATTAAGGCACTCCTCAAAACAGATTAAGGGTGATAGAAGCTGTTCATATCTAAAGTCAAGCATGTAAACCTAGCATCTATTCTGAGAACTAATACAGGTAGGGATCAATCTAACAGATTGGGGACAGAAACAGCACCGATATCATTTATTGGCGGGATCTGTTGCTCTTCTTTCAACACCTCATTATTAACACACTGCTCTTTGAAATTCAGTAGGGAAAAAAGCAACCCTGTACTTCAAAAGTGAAAGCATACAGCCTGTGTGAAACACCAGCTAGGTGTTATAATTAGAGACACTGCCAGGTGTCACCTGGCAATCTGTACACAATGTAGGCTAACTGTCAAGATACGCACAACACCAGGGTTTGAATTGATCCCTGGTATCAACAGAAATAGTGACTCACCAGACATATGAAAATTTTGTTAGAATTTTTTTGTAGCCTGAAACACAGTAGTTGTCGAAAGGTTCAACACCGCTTGCCTGGGATCCCCCTGCCCAGAAGTGATGCTCCATCACTCCACAGCAGCACAGGGAAGGCAGGTGAAAGGCAGTGGACTCTCCTCTCTTTTGGGACATAAAGGGCAGTGCCATAAGTGTGCCCCACCAGACCTCTCATACAGCAGGAGAAACACCACAGTTGGAAACATTTCTTCAGTGTTCAAACTTCCTCTATTGCCTTTTGCTCCCTGGAATAAACCAGACAAAGAAAGAGCAGACGCCCATGCCTCATGTCTGTATCTGTCACATCTCTAGGTCTTCACTGTATGTTTTAGAGCACTTCCAATGTAATCCAATGTATGTTAGAGCATTTAAAATGATTGTCTTTTAAGCAAGAAGCAATATTCGATCACCATGGCAACACGGCTGCTGACACTCTGTAAGCCAGGGATGGAGAGTCTATTTGAAGTGTCCATAAAAGTGACTTTGAGGAAGACACACACTGTGTCTTTGTAACACAGGTCTAAGAAAGGCCTGTTTAAATAGTTATGTTCATGTAAAAAGGTTCCTTGAAAACTTTTGGTTTTATTTGCACAGCTACCCCTCCTCAAGGTGTCAGAGAAAGACCAAATCACCCGGTGATTTCACTTCATGTCAACAGCAAGATATTTGCTTGAGGATGACCGAAAATAAACAGTCCAGTCACATGAGTAACAAACTAAATTCCGGAGTATGTTTTACACGTATATTTTTTTGCACATATTTGCATTAAAAACAATATTGTAAGTAGAAATGCCTAGAAATTATTTAGCTCTGACCCATTTAAATGTAATGAAGTGAACAACTGACAACTGTGAGAACAGAGAGAAGTAGCTCATATAAAAATTGCAAAAGACAGGAAAGCGAATAGAGTGCCACAAAGTTACAAAGGATCACAAACAAAATTCATCAAAAGTCTGATATCTGTTGAGCTGATTTTGATCTGAGTTCAAAATTCCTCTTTGGAAACATTCACGTTATCAGAAATAAGATAGTGTTAAAAAGATGACATTTTGGAGACATTCAACTTCAGATTGTATCTTTTCTAGATCTTGCTTTTCTGAGGCACAATACAGCACAGATGTTATCTCATAGGGATTTTCAGCAAAGAACTGCTTAATTTATATCATAGAATCATTTAGAATAGAAAAGACCTTTAAGATCATTGATTACAACTGTTAACCTAGCACTGCCAAGTCCACCACTAAACCATGTCCCTCAGCACCACATCTACCCATCTTTTAAATACCTCCAGGGATGGTGACTCCACCACCTCCCTGGGCAGCCTATTCCAATGCTAGATAACACTTTTAGTGAAGAAATTTTTCCTAATATCTATCCCAAACCTCCCCTGGCTTAACTTGAACCCATTTCCTCTCGTCCTATCACTTGTCACTAGGGAAGTCAGTCCCCATCTCTCTACAACTTCCTTTCAGGTACTTGAAGAGAGTGATAAAGTCTCCCCTCAGCCTCCTCTTCTCCAGGCTAAACAGCCCCAGCTCCCTCAGCCATTCCTCATAAGAATTGTACCCCAGACCCCTCACCAGTTTTGCTGCCCTTCTCTGGACACGCTCCAGCACCTCAATGTCTGTCTTGTAGTGAGGGGCCCAGAACTGAACACAGTACTCGAGGTGGGGTCTCACCAGTGCCGAGTACAGGGGAATGATCACTTCCCGAGTCCTGCTGGCTACACTATTCCTGATACAAGCCAGTGCAAAGGCTGCCTTATTTGTTTCAAATTAAATGTTGACATGACATTTCTTAATTTTTCGGCATCCTTATCGCACATAGATTGCTCTCTGTCAATGATTCACTCATTTGCGCCTGCTGTGCTGCACCACCCATTTATAGTTCGTGGCAACACTTTTTTTCTCTGTCTTTTTTCTGTGGTTAAGTTTAATGAATAATTTGTTCAGAATGGCTAAGATTCTTTTTCTTCAATATATATGAAGAGGACTCATAATTATTTTTAAGACATCTGTGGTATTTTTTTCCTCTTTTCAGTTTTTTAAAAGTTATGAATGTGCTATGTGTACCTTTGTTGGAGTTTAAATTAACTAGCTTTTTTTAATTAGTTTTGATATTTTTTACTAGTAAAGTTTATTAGTCTTTTTTCTCCCTCTAGCCATATAATAGTTCTAAATTCTACAAATTGCTGAGCAATTTGTGGGTGTAATTTCTTTTTTTATTTATGCAGTTTGTGATACCTATTAGGTCATTCAATGTTTCATTCAAGTAAGTTAATGTAAATAGAGATCAAGTTTTTAAAGCAACGACCAAGCTTCTGACTTCCATTATACTTATTACTTTGGTAAACACATTAAAGGCTGCATTCGTAAAATGTGTGCTCTATCTTACAGTTAATTTTCAGTAGTGCCCTAAATGCATGAATTGGTATACCGTAGACAGCTCCAAAGTGTGATTGATTAAGCAGTATGATAGGTGGTTTTAATGCATTTTGCTTTAAATACTTGGTTTTAAATGATTGCAAAGGCATCAGTGATCAGTTTAGGTGTGGCAGCTTCTAATAAATACACTCAGCATAATGGATTGTCTGCATGACTCAGCTAATTCAGGACTCCTATTGATTATGAGACGCTAAAAACAGCAACACAAGGGGTTTTTGAAATAATTACTTATTCTGTTTCCTTTGTGAAATTTAGCAGGTTTTTGTTAATGTCTTATCCCCTTCTTGGCTGAGAACCATCATGTAGATCAGCTCAGCGATGAGTTGGCAGGGTCTGATTGTGCCATTTTGCCCTTATTGGGATCACACCACCTCTCAAGCAATCACCCTGCCGGCAGCTGTGAGGACTAGCATCAGACAACATGTGTTGGGTCACTCACCAAACAACAAACAAACGATATTGTACTTTGCCTGTTTAGAAACATAAGGTGAGAAAAAATTTTCAGTGCCTTTCCTGCACCCCCCTGCAAAAGGCCAACTGTAGAACAGATTATAAAATCCCTGAAGCAGAAGCCCTGTTTTACAGACTGTGAAGCAGCTAGCACATTTTTGTCAGTATATCAATAATAAATAAGCATCGTGACCTAACTCATGGTCACAGTTACTGTAAATTGTGCAATGTGTTGGGAATAGGTTTGGGAAAATTAGGAAATGGCTGACCCTGGAATAAACTGCATGGTCAGAAAGAAGTACAGTATGAGAAATCCATTTTCCACTCAGCACTGCCCAGAAGACATCTGTTGCTGTACACCCCACATACTTTTTTGGCAAATCTTTCCCAACAGGACCTATTTAACCAAGGTCACCACTGAAAAATCAATTCAACCTGTTTTTAGGTTGTCCAGTGTCTCTAGCAAATACCTTGATGTTTGAAATTCAGTCCCTTTTCTATACTGTCCTCATCAATGACACTGAAATACATTATACCAATTGTTGGTGTATGCATTTAAAATAATTTTTAGGTTGAATGAAAAGTCTTTCTGATGTTTTCTTTATTCAGACTTAGACTACTTTTCACTTACAATGCTCCTGTTTCTTTTCAGTCCTCAAGGTCCATATGACATCCTTAGACTTCAGTGGCAAGATTTTCATTTACTTCAGTAAGGAATTAGGGAATAGAAAGATTTATAAAGGATTGAAAGTGATTTTCCTTCTTCCCACCATTTTGAGTCTCCTGAGAAAGAGCACTGTACTGTAAAAAGAAATGAATAAATAAGCATGCCTAATATTTCCTAACTATTTTCAATACTTGACACTAAATATAAAATTGTCTATAGGGAAATACATAAAAACTGTGTGGAGCTTCAGACTTGTAAATGCATTTACCAGGTAAGCCTCTGCTTGTTATTTTATTACTGGGAGTGGAAATCATTCCTGGTTTATGGCTCTATTGAAGGCTCAAAAATTTAAACAAATTGTATTTTTTCCCTTCTACGACCATAAAATTTATCAAGCCAAGGCTTTGCTCAGTTTATTACATTATTTTTCCATGCATGAAAATCCATTTGCTGCTCTGCTTCTTACTGAAAATGATAATTTCCTGGGTGGATGCACATCTGTTATCATATTGGAGTCCAGTGTGAAGAGCCTGAGTGCAAAAGAGTAACACACCCACCTCTTTTCAATGACACTAGAGCAATGGTAGCACCCTCTTTGTTCATTTCTAGTTTTAATGAAACAAAACCAAGAAAATAAAAACAATTAAAACTTTTCAACACTGGATGACATCGGGGATCATTTCCACTTTTTTCATGTCTGTAAGTCTCTTTTCTAAGTCTTACAGTCATCAAAAGTTATTCCTACTTCTATATAGGAAAATACCTGATAAAATCTTGTTAACAAGTACTTGTAATAGTACAAATACTGTGGGGAATAGATTCTGCTTGGCTAATAGAAGCACAGAGTAATTTAGGTTGGAAGGGACCTGTGGAGATCATCCTTTCCAACCTTCTGCTCAAATGGTACCAACTCAAGCAGGCTGCCCAGGGCCTTCTCCTGTTGAGTTTTGAACATCTCCAAGAATAGAGATTTCACAACCTCTCCTGGCAACCTTTTGCTGTGTCTAACAAAATCATTAAACAAAATTCACAATGCACTTAAGAAGAAAGTCCTAGATATCTAGAGGAAAAAAACAACCAACCAACCAAACAACAAAACCACTTACAGTAAGATTCCTTTCTCCTAAGTGCAACCATCTAAAATAAATAAAGCATACTGTGATAATTGTCTAGTCTATTAGCAAAGAAAAGGAAAGGAGAGTGGTACTGAGTAGATATTTCATCCTAACTGCATTTTAGCTGGATTCAAGGACAGTATGGCAAAGAGTATTTCTGTCCATATTCCTATCACCTCACTTAACAAGCAAATGAAAAAAGAACTGCCCTTAAGTTGCTTTTTTCTCTCTGCCATCATAACACACAGCCACAATACTGTTTCAGATTCATCACAGATCCTTTAACAGGGAAGGCCCTATGAACATGAACCTTGAATCTCAAACATGTAAAAATAAATTAATGAGCCAGACATATACTTGCAAATAGCAAGATAATACACCAACAAAATACCAGAAACTCAAGACGGATTTTGCTGTTGATCTCATGGGCAGAAATTCCCGAGCACCAGGGAGTCCATTGAAAAGAAAATTAAGATATTTTTGCATTGAAAATGTGTGTCTGCACATACATGTTAGATGGACAAGGTCAAATAAAACTTTTAAAAGAAATTATACTTTAATGAAACATTTGTGTGAGGACCTTTCAGAGCAGAAATATTTTTTTAAAAAAAAGTTTATTCTTTCTGAAGTCAAGAAAACTTCCAGATTATTGAAAACAAATGCATTTATATTTGTAGCACTGCACAAAGTGTTAATCCAATTTAAAGTTTATTCTCACAAACTTTATTATTTAGTGAGAAATGATACATTCAAAAACAAAGTCATCTTCAGTGATTTCTAAGGAATTTTGTTACGAACAACACTGAGACCAAAAGGGATTTTCATTCTGTTGAATTTCCTTCTGTTTCTTCAGGAAGTCAGAATGACAGGAGAGCCACTTCAAGAGGTTTCTGTACAAAGCCATGTTTTGTACAGAATGTAGAGCTCACAAGTATGTAAGAAGTCACGGGGATGGATGAAAATGTCTAGAAAACAGAAGGTTAACTATCTTAGCTCAATTTTTTGAAGCCCTGCAGTTGCTTTCAGCAACCCACCAATTAGTCTTAATAAGACAGCAAGCATCCCGTGGGGAAATATAGACAAGAATAATTGACAGCATGCACCTGCTTCTATAGGGAAGAGGAACACCTACCCGTATCAAGGAGAACATTAGAAAGCGTGCAAGCTGGACTACTGTGTCCCCAGAGCCCACATGTGGGCTTTTACAGTTTTTGAATTTGTACTACCATTAATGGCTCTTTTGTGCAATTTTACATCTTTCATTTTCTGTTTGATATCGGGTAGCAGTAATTTCCTGTGTGAACATAGAATAAGTTTTTAATTACTGCAAAAATTCTTTGAACTAGGTGAAAAACATTAGCTTACTAACAAGTACAGTTTTGTCAATAGTTTTGAACATAACATGTATTCTAATCCTGATCTCTTAAACAGTCAGTTTTATTGTGAATAAGATAAACCCGTCCTATGTGATAACGCTGTTTTTCTTCTGACAGCAGAAGTACAGGGAATCCATGAAGACCATTGGAAAAAATTATTTTAGACTATATTAGGAAACTATGAACAATCTCTTCCAAAGTGTACGAATTTGCAAACCAACTGCTCCACAGGAAACCAAGAAACATCAAGTTGCTCTGGGGATTGTAATGCTAACATGATGCAGAGCATCTTCTGTGAAGTTAACTGCTTCGGGTTTGATCATGGTTAGTATCTGAAAAGCTACATATTCTGAGTTCTTTGTGAGACAGACTCATGTTCTCAGACTAGATGTTTCATAAGAAATAACCTTACCAAGAGAATCACAATACCGCTTACATCCTGTGACAACGATTTCAGGTACGCTAAAAAATTAAATTCTTCAACGCAGTGTTTCCAAGCAAAGACATCATCCACTATTCAACACTTGGAAACACAAGACTTTGTTCTTTATATGTTCTCTGGTTGAAATTGTAACTTTATTCTGACAGACTGACGAGTCTTTAGCATTACACTAAAGAGGTGTGAAGTAAAACCTGGCAGCAAAAACGTATTTTGGTAGTATGCTTGAAAAGGTTTGAAACTGTGTAAATAGCTAGGGCAGCACTCTTTCTTCTTCTTTTGTTGGTATATATTTCCTTATACCCCTGCAATTCACTTTTATTTCACTGCCTGTAAATATATTCCTGCAAATCCTTAGACCTTTCTACTAAAAGACATTAATTCAGGTAATTTTTATTGTAATACAATTTATTGCTCTTATTGTAGCTGGGAAAACACAGAACTTAGTGCAGCTTCTTTTATCCTGCTTTTCAACACTTTGTTCCCTCTGTCAAGCAAAGTACAGATGACAATAGTATCTGAAGACTTTATTGAAAGACTAATAGGCCCATCTGTCAGTATGCTTGTTCCCTGGTCGTGCTAGCTTGAGTTTTGGTATCTACAAAATGTCTCAATACACTGAAGTTTCTCTCTGCTGTACACCAAAAACTGCCAGAGGAACTGAGACCGGCTGAAGGTCCTACAATTTCAGAGGTCTAAGGAAGGGGATCTTGCCACCATGCAACTAACAGATATATTAAAAAAAAAAAAAAAAGGTTAATTTCCACCATTGTTTATTAAATCCAGAAGAAAATAGTGGAAAAAATCCAGGCAAATTAAAACATACTATTAAGACCTTCTCCTTCAGGAGTGTTTGAATTGCAGGGATGGACTTTCAGGAGGAGAGAGACGAAACTAGAAAATGTGATGCAGTGACCTCTGATACACAGATTCAGCTGAGGTCGTGTGGCTGCACAGCCCCTCGCAGCCAGCCCCGTGCACAGAGGAGGTCGGCTGAGAGCTGCTCTGTTCCCTTCATCAGGAGCCAGAGGCAGCAGGAAGACAGAGAGCATTTTAGAAATCAGTATCTCCAAACAAACCTGAGGCAACAGTGAAGTATTTTCCCTGCTGCCACATGCTTGTTCAGTGATTTCCCTGCCAATCCTCTGAAAGTCAGTGGGAACTGGGAGCCTAATTCCCTCTTTTGACCTCCAAAAGCTCCCTGGCTTGGGCCATACATTATTATACAATTAAATCAATTTCATTATTACACAGTAAAATCAATTTCAAGTCTTTTCCTAAAAATAGGAAAGACTAAAAAATTAAATAAATGTTTTGGGGTTTTTTGCAACTAGAATTAGAAAATAATTTTATTATGCTCTATTATGCTATATTTCAAAGACTTCCCAACACACCTAATAATGAAGTCAGACAGTTTTGCAAGTATTTCTTGAATTTTCTTTATGGTAGAAAATAGCTTAAGAACCTCTTAAACATAATTAGTCAAAAAGATTTCTAATTAAAACACAAATATCTGTATAGAGAAAATAGAAAGCTTTTAATGTAGGAAAAACAACCTAAAAAACTGCACTAGGTGAGGTTCACATTGCTGCAGAATTTGCTGAAAAATAAACTTTTGAGTGTTTGACCTTTCACTCTGAAAAAGCAACAGCTATAATCCCCTGTGACATATGGCCTTCCACTGCTCTTAAGACAAGCTTTTCAGAAGTGACTGGAATTAGATCTCTAGTTTGATATCCTTTGTTAAATCCAATATTAAGTGTTCATGACCTAAAAGGCATACACTTTAATATCTGATGCTGGATGTTTAAATACCTAGCTGCATTTCATAAAATCATAAGGCTAAAGAAAATATCAAGAGGTCAAAGTCCATTCCTCACTAGGTGGCAGGATCACAACGCTCACGTGAACCTCAACCGATGCTTTTCTAATTTGCTTTCAAAGATTACCAGCTCTCAAGATTCCTCTTTCTTCTCAGTCAGTGTCTTCCAGTTTTTCATCAACTGGAGGAGGTGATAGCATGAGAACCCCTTGGAGGATTTCCAAAAAATCCTTGGAGGGATTTTCAAAATCTGCCTGGACAGCTACCTGAACAACTGTTATTAAATTAATCAAAGATTTCCCTATAACTATGTAAATCATTTCAGGATAGAAAGCTATATATTTTTGTAATTAAATTTGGGCATGTATACCATGCTAATCATCTGAATGCTTCATGAAGTTTAAGATTTTTTTTTTCTTTAGAATTTAAACACTTCTCTTTTTTTTTTTTTTTTTTTTTTNATTCTTTTAGTGATATCTCTGTGCAGGAAAGAAAACGATTTTAGGAAGTCCATATGACCAAAAGGCAAGAAGACACCAAACAATTTTAATGTGTTTAACTGGTGCAGCATCCTGAAAAGGTAATTAACAACACTTGAAGTCTAATATTTATATTCCACGTAATTTCAAGACAAAAATAGTGAGAAAGTAATATGGAATGATTATCACCAAGTTGTTTCTACTATTGGAGATTTCTAAAGTTTGATTCTGCTTTTCCATCTCATTTCTAATGGAAATATGAAGAAATTTCCTTCTTTTGACATAAGACCATGATATATTAAATATTAAGTTAAAGCTTGGAGAGCATGGATACCATAATTATGTCGAAGCAAGTTTCATAAATCAAGGAAATATTGGACTCTTTCAACATACGATCACAATGATAATAATAAACATCAAGGTACAAAGAACTTGAATGCAAAAACACTCTATTCTAATTCTTTGTGATATCGGTGATACAAATATGTATATTTAGAAGGCTAATATTTTGACATGCTAGCTCTGATTAGAGGAAGTTATTTTTAAAGCACTTTGGTAAGGAGAGAAGGGCAAGTAAAGAGTTATTTTACATTTTCTCTTATAATACCCATGCTACACTTTGAACGCGATACCTTTAATCTCCAGCCCCTCTTCAGGCCAAGTCATTTACGATTAAAAAGACCAGACAGAGTTCTTGCTGAATCAGCAGGTCCAGCCTAACTCCCATCACAAGTGTCTGATCAGGTCCTCTTGATCAAAAAATTGCATGCAAACGGGCTACTGAGAAAGTTCAACGGTTGACTGAATTACCTATTTTGGCACAAAAAATCTCCAGTAAGTAGTATACAGCACAGCTGAGACAAGGAGAAAGATATCTATCATCCCAGTGTTCGATTTGGGCTATTAATTTCTATATTCTGTCTCCATAACTCTTCATTTATTGTCAATGGAGAGTAGTAGGGTTCCCCAGAGACATATTCAGGGCTTCTAAGTCCAGCTGCTGCTCCGACATGCTGCCTAGAGGAGCCCCGCTCTCTCCTCATTGACAGCAGAGGCAAATGAGACAACCTAACCTCCAAGCTTAGGTGCCTACAATAGATACAGAAAAAAAAAAAATCAAAACTGTAAAAATGAAAAATTAAGCTACTTTAGTCCTTCCCCTCTGTAGATATATTTCACTCTTAGCATCAATAAACTCTCTCCCTCTTTGAACTGACTTCCTTCCAAAATTCTACTGTCACAATATTTTTTTTCCGTAAAATGTCTTGCCCAGAGGAAGTTGTTTGTGGGAACATTGCCAGCAGAAACACCTTTACGATTTAGATAGCAGCAGGGTATCTACTGGAAAACTATGCAAGAAAATTCCTTCATATCCACAAGACATATAAAGAAAATTATCTGGGTGTAATATCTAAAGCTCTGAAATGTAGGCAGAGTGATTACTTTTGTTTAGGCAGCTACAAACTCTCACATTTTTACCTATTCTATGTTATAATTCTTAGCTAATTCCAGATGCCTGGATAAAAACTATAATAACAAGAAACAACAGTCCTTGATAAGTTAATTTAATTACCACTGTACTTCCTTGATATAACCTATGCATGAGAAATAAATGAGTTTTTATTCACTTTTCATATTTACAACAAATAACTGCCTGGCATCTTATCATCAAATGAAATCCAGAAGTTTTGAGCTAGTCAGTCAGCTCCCCACAGAGATCATGAGAGCAGCAGTAGATAAACAGATGCTCAGAAGCTGATCATTTCACACAAAAAAATATATGAAATATCCAAGACAGATTTTGAGAAAGGATTGGACTTAAGCACCTAATCCTGTTGTGCCTCTGAGAAAGCAGCTACACACCGGAGCTGCACACCTCTCCTTCAGTACTATTTGCTTTAGGAATCTTAATTTGGGAGTCCCAGGGGCTGGGGTCCTCCAGATTTTGATACAAACACTGGCAAGTGAAAACAGGGTTTTCTG
This sequence comes from Ibidorhyncha struthersii, assembly GCA_013398815.1. NCBI lineage: Eukaryota > Metazoa > Chordata > Aves > Charadriiformes > Charadriidae > Ibidorhyncha > Ibidorhyncha struthersii. Next base: position 526,615 of record VZSZ01010412.1, read on the forward strand.
AGCTTCTGCAAGGCAACTTATTAGAAGTACCTAAAAGACTTAGACACCTCCAAGTTTTTGCCAATAGAGGAACACCGGAGTTAAGAGTATTAGAGGTGTTCAGCTGATGCAGACACCAGAATGCTTCAGAGCAACTATCTCCACTATACAATTTGTTCCACACTGAGGCAAGGTTATTCCACATATGAGAGAGGGAAACTTCTCTTTTCAGTGTCTGAATAAGCAATGTAATATAACTAGTAAGTCACATACCAACATTAGTCTTGTCATAGAATAACAAAATGAAAACAAGCAATACAGCTGTTAACCCTATGACAGAAGCTGTGTCCAGAACCCAGATTTTAAGGAGGAATATTTTTTTTTCTAACAGTAGTTCCAGAATCTAAATAAAGTTGGTGTCTGTCGTGGAAAGAAAATTGCAGTCATGAGCAGATCTGTTGTGGTTCTTGGCTCACCTAAGATGGTACAGTAAGAATAAAATTATCCCTCAGAAAGTATATCTGTGAAATCTCTGAAAAGTCATTCTAGAATCAAAAGCTCATTGCATCCTTTGCGTGTAACTATTGTGGTGAATTATTGTTTTTGAGGGCAAAACTCAGCATTGCTATAGAATGATAAATAGCACTTAATGTACTTTAGAAAATATCAATTAAGGGGTATTCTATCAGAGAAGCAGATTTACGAAAAAGCCAGTTTTAAAAGAAAAGCATGTTCACAGTGTCTGTCTAATATGACATTGTTAATTCCAAAACAGTGCAAGTTATAAAGCAAAAATAAGTAATTAACATAGTTCTTGTGAGGGAAGTTGCATTAAGCTATGGGACAGCTTGCAAACACCAGACCACACTAATCAGGCCTTTGGCTAAAGATGAGAAAAATAGAAGAGGCCAAGTTCTTGGAAGAGCTGCGGGATGTATATATGAGAGATGTTAATAATATCACTGGTTATCAGGTGATACAGAGAAAGTCCAAGAGGTATTTACCTCAGGGTCCCTGATCTTGTTAATCTGATAACTGTGTCAAATAAGATGCCTTCATCTACTACTTTACCACAGCTGTGCTATCTATGCAGCTAGTTTTCAATTTACTATTTTATGAACTGTAAAAAAACCAAGGCTCCAAAAAGGTTATTTTTTCATCCTCATGCTTATTATACAGGCTTAAGCTTCGAAGGCATATCACCACAAGCATTAATTTTGATCTTGTTCCCTTGGGTGTGGTTTTTTCTTTTTTTTTTTTTCTCCGTCATTTAGCATCGAAAGTACAGTGGCTAATGCCAGTGAGATTTATGTAGCTCATAGGTATAGAAATGAGTCCTATCAAACTGTTTGCAGTTTAGACAATGAACAGTTTTCAGTGAAGTACTTTGTCTTTAAAGAAATTGAATTGCTTGAAAACCAACTAGTTTTATGCATTACTCCCCAAATTCTCATCTTTTCCTGGAACATTTCAGTGGATTCAAGAAAGTCCATAATTTCAAAGATTTGTCATTACTATGTTGGACCTTTTAATGCAATGTTGGGACTATGTGTCCTGGGCTTCTGTATAGCATAATGCCTTTAGGTATTTATTAAGGTTGTGTTCAAGACTCTGTCCAAGAGACTGAAGGAATTCACAGGAGCGTTATTTTCATACTGCCAGCATTTATCATTTGTCACAGAACCAGCACAGCAGTCTACCTCCAAAAGTAGCTCTATCCTACATTTCACAGAAACCAAACATTTTTTCAATATCTTACATTAAAATCTCATCAAAGATACCGTAGGACCAGTTTAGACTTTTCCAGTCAAAAAGTTATGAAACCCCAGAAGAGCAAGTTTGCTAATTATGTGTTACATTACTATGAAAGAAGCGAGAATTGTTGAGAATAAATCGGATCACATTTTGTTTCTTTGCTCTGTTGGAATTCTCTTGGGGTTCATTAGTAGACAGTTATAGAAAACAGGCATCACCGAGAATGTACTGGAGAATATCATTTCCCTTAATTATTCCCTAACTAGACTGCACAGGTTGATCTTGATGCAGAGACAGTAGACTTCAACAGTCTGATATTTAAATAGTTATTTTACTTGCTTTCAATTGTACTTATGTCCTGCTGGCACTAACAAGTATAGTGCATTATTCGTAAAATGCATTTGCATTTTGTATTAGAAGGCAACAGGCCCTTTCAGACCATCCTGTCATGGTCTGCAATTTCCAAATATTCTTTCTAAGCTCTCTTCATTTGCGTTTCCAGGAAGCAGCAAGTAATAACTTGAGAAAATTACAAAAGAAATAAGGGAGGACCTCAAACCCGCCTGTCTGTTCTTCTGAGAAAAATTTTGGTCTAGCCATTCTGAAAGAACCTGGGTAATCATACATCAGATCAACAGCAGTAACATCACTCTTCTAGAGGAGTGCAAGGAATCCATGATAGCTCTTCAAACTGATAAAATACATAAGTATAAGCTTTTAAGATTTACAGTTCAGCACTTGGAAAAAAAATGTAAAGAGAAAACAGTACATGATCAAAATAATTTTTGTGACTGAACTATTTTTTTTAATGAGGCAATTTTGTGACATAGGAAGTGCTTTGAATACCAAAATCTATTGAGCAAGGACCTTAGCTGTCAACAGGTTGCTCCTATGAAGTGGAAAAGTTATTTAAGACTCATAAATTAAATATGGGACTGCTTTTGTTTTCACTGATGATGCTGTTCTTTTCAGTGATTATGAATGAAGCTGAAACAGAGACCCTTCTTTTGCTGCAACAACAACATCTAATTCCATAATGTCCATTATGCCAAACCAAAGGCAGCAGTACCCACTTACACACTCAACATATGTCAAGGAACATGTTGCAAACAGTTTTTACACAGGCAACAGATGGAGAACACCTTTAATTTCCTTACAGTTCATCTGCCTTCTCTTTTTGTCCATGAACTTGCAGTTCTGAATCCGCTGGCTGATACTATAGTCCTTTGAAATTAATCTATTTGGCATGGTTGGTAAAGTCTGAGAAAATTTTTATTTGGATACAGTTCAGTATCTGTTATAGGAAAATAATTTTACTTACCCTGGTGTTATCACGAAGGTAATTTTCTTAAGTTTAGATCTTACGTGGGAGCATAATAGTCTGACCATAGAATTATGATTTAATAGCAAGTTCCACTAGAAGATGGAGCTCTGTGATAGACAGTCTTAATTCAACATGTACTATACAAGCCCTCTCCCTCAGCTCTGGGTGCTGTACCCAGGTAGGGATTAACTGCGCCATGGTACAGACTATGTACCATGAAAAGCCATCCTCCGTCTCACAGTGAAGTAGCTTCTTTTGCATGGTATGTATAAACCTGAACTAATTCAAAGTGGTAAGGCAAAGCCACCTCCAGAGACCCTGTGCTACCACCTCATACAAGCTACCTCAGTCTTAAATAAACACAGTTCCAAGGTACACTTAGTCAAGATCACACGTGAAATAGAAAGGATCGGTTCAGAGAACAGCTGAAGAATTGACTCACCTGGACATTTACAAAAGATTGGCACAAGTGTTTAAAGCAAAGCCCATGAGATAGGCAAGAGCAGACTCTTGGTGGAAGAGAGAGGGCCATTGTGGTAACATAAGAAACTGTGATCCAAGCTACACACGCCTGCATTTTGCGTGTCCTGTAGCACAAGAAATAGCAGTAGTACTCTTCCTTCAGTGGACTTTGTGCAAGGGTGGACTATGCTGAGTATCTTGTTGCAGCAGCAGAATTAGATGTACTGCAGAAGGATTGCGCAGAGTACCCTGTCTATTATACAGCTGCCATTTGACCAGCACAGGAGCTTGTCCTCATACAGGTCAACAGTGGAGAGTCTGACGTTTAACATTTACTCTGGCAATTTCACAGACAAAAACCTATTGATCTTACATGAGTGCCCTGGGGCTGCAAAGCTTCACATTATGGTGCAGTGGCTAATCTTCCCCTGCTCAGAGCATTCCAAATCGTGCAAAGTTTATTCCAAACTACAGGTAAAGTGAGTGGCTTAGAATATCTGAAAAATATGAGAGAGGAGCAGAGTAACTCGGATTCCCTGTCTCTTCCAGTGATAAAGGCAGGAAGGGAAGGGATGTTCGTAGTCTCCTCAGCATTGCCTCCCTGCTCTTCCTCACCAGTCCCAAGTCTCCCATTCAAGGCACAAAGGTGAAATAGCAGCACTTAAAAAGGCTTACAGAGATGAAACAATAAACAAGAACTAAAATAGTCTTATGCTTTGTGCATAACTATTAAGCAAATTTCTTTTCATAATTTTATTCATACAAAAGATCAGAAGAATATGTGCCAAAATACCAATGCTGTTATATTATGTTTAAAGCTCAACATTTTACCTTTCACACCTTTGTAAGCACAATAGTTGAAAACAGAGATGAAAGACCATATTGTGCGCTTGACAATTATATTGTCTTACTCATAACAAGCTACAACGATCTATTTAAATCAACATTTAGTTAAAAAGCTCGTCTATTAAAGAGAGAGAAATCAGTTTCCTGAACACAGGTCTGCAAACCTTCCTCCTCTCCAAGACCTCCCGTTCAGGATCAGTCAGCCAAGCTCCTCACTTGTGTGGCAGCACCTTCTCCTGCCAATATGCACGAGAAAGACACTAATTAGGGCCTGTCCATTTAGGTCTACAGAGATTACTTTGTTTTCTGTTGTATCTCTGTATACCTGAATGGTTACACAAATACTGGAAATAATTGATTAATCTATTGATAGCGTTTAAAAGCAGGCAAAGAACAGGTGAAACATTTGCTGTGAAATCTTGTATTGTGAGTTAACACAAGATTTAATTACTCTGAGAACAGTAATTTTAGCATGAAGTATGATCTAATGGGCAAAACAAAACTAATAACAAATAATGAGGCTCACTTCCAATGATTTAATCAATTATCTGAATGCCCTCAAAAGAAGACCACAAAGAAAACATCTGGAAGAGAAAAGCTAAAATTTTTTTGCAAAATATTATTATGCTGCAATAATAATAATGTAAAACAATGTTATTGTATTTAGAAAATAAGTATACATCCTTATAAAAAAAGCAAAAGCAACCAGAGTTGTTTTTATTTATTTAAAGGTAAAGTATGTCTGCAGAACAGAAAAAAAGAGAACTTCTGATATTTAGAAAAGAATTAACAGCTTTCCTCAGGAACTATGCTGCTCAATGTTACCTCTTTCAACAATGTACAATGTGGTTGCTCTCTATTCAGTCCTGACTGTGTCCATCCTAACTACTCCTTTCCCAGATCTCAGACTAGAATGCTGTGGACATCGCTCTTCTTAGAGGTGCCAGTATTTTTTCATTTCCTCTTTCATTGCCTTGCCATGCCGCCAGCCCCAGCCATTCATTCCTGCATCACTCCCTCGGTAAAGGCAGAGCTGCTTTATTACCACCAATGAGCAAGACACAACAGATCCAGAATTAAAATGACTGCACTGAAACAGAATGAACAAACAAATTCCAAACTGCCACCAAAAATAATATCCAGAAAACCATAACTTTAGGTCTCCGGCATGCTACTCTCTCTTCATCCCTTTCTCCACTGCCCTTTTCCTATTATCTTTCAGTCTAGCTGTCCTTCTACTAAAGGCCTTGTCCCGAACATAATAATATAAATAAACCAAGACATTCTAATGTTGAGTGCTATCTCGCCATGTGCATGAAGCCTACGAGGTTTTCTTCCTGTATTCACTGTGGGGTAAAATATGCAGGAGACTCCTGCCTCTTACACAAGAAGACACAAGGTCTTCAGGGCAGGAACGTTCTCTTACTCGTTTTGCCACCTCTACCCTCCCAAATCAGATAGCACGAGGTCTGAAAACCCTGCAAGCTGAGCATCAACCTAGCAGATAGGAGAGAATAGAAAAGAACTGCACAGACATGATATGCTATGGTTTTCTCTATTCTCTGAGCAATGCGAACAAAGCACCTGCCGGCTTCACAGAGCACTTCGTGGGTGAGCCTCACTGCTTTTAGGGTAGTCCTCAACTCTATCTGCATTTTCCTGCTATAAGAATATTGGACTGTTGTTAAGGAGATTATTATCAGTTACTGCTATTCTAAAGTGGGCTCCATTTGAGGCAATATTCTATCTTTTATAAGGACTATTTATCCTATGAAAAGTATGGCTGAATATGCTCATTAGTATTAAAGCTATCACATTCATCAGCTGGAAACAATACACAAAGTCCCAATGTTGGTATTACCAAGCCATGATTTGGGGTAGGTAGGATATAAAAAAATGTGCTCCTTGATTAATTCATAAATGAAGATGGATAACTGAGGAGAAGTTGACATTAAACAAAGCAGTCTTCAGGGAACATTCTGAGCTCTTGTCTGCTCTACTGGGAAACATTCTGCAGGACTCAAAAAAGCTTGTTTATCAAGGTAAATATGTCAAAAAGGAGTTATTCAGACATAGCCTGAAAACAATACAGCTTTTAAAAACAACCTACTTCAGGTATTGTGAGGACTTTTCCCCAGAGAAAAGCATTCAGGATGTCATACAAACAACAAATAGAAGTAATCAAGTTGTAAAACAATAGAAGAACAAACAAAAACAAAAAAAAAAAAAAGAAAAGAAAAAGACAAGGACAGATACACAATTGTGTTTAGAAACAAAAACATCAGTAAAGCCTGGGTCCAGCTGGCCTACCCTGGGACTTTCCTACCTACCTTCCTACTTCCTTTCTGTCTTGGCAGTTCCATCCCTACGTCCACCATCGTTTTCCTGCTCTGGCCTCTCCTCCTCCCCCTCCCCACACATGAAGGGTCTTCTCCTTGCACCGGTCTTACACCTCCTCTACACCATGGCTGCTGTCATCTGAGGAGGGAGAGGGGATGAGAACAACCTGAGAACGGAAATGGTTTAGAAAGTCAGGCATGGATTTAGAAGGCTCTGGATAGCAATGCTTGCTTCTGCCAGGCTAGGGGTTGGTGGGAGTGAGAGAGCTGATGATGGCTGCAATAACCCTACCTATTCCTGCATGACAGGAGCACTTAAACTCACCTACCCGTGTGAATGGTATCTGATAGGTTGCAAGGGCTCTCAGACACCCTCTGACTCAGCCAGCCTAAACCAGAGGGAACAGTCAATCATTTCCAGCAACATCTCTTAGACTCTAAGCAGTTGCCTGCTTCGCCTAACGGCTAAAGCTTATCTGGATGTTGTAAATTCCTGGATGAAGTTCAACACCCCCACCACAGCATAGAAGATACTTTTTTTTTAATTAGAAGACACCATTTTAAAAATTAAGTCAACAACTGTACATAGTTGACAACACAATCAACGATCAAGACTGAAGAGACACAATGTACAAGCACATGCAGAGACCCTTGCGTCTGATTTGGTATGCAGCAAGTCTAGAAAATCAAAGCATTAACATTTGATTCAGTAGTGAGAGTAAAAAAAAGGCTTTCAATTCAATATTAATTTCCCCAGGATATAATACAAATTGAAACAAACACATGTCAGGCCAGAACCTTAAATTGAAGCTAACAGGTTTTTACTCAAACTTACGTTAATTGTTATATTGCTTTCCTTAGTCAAACCAGCAGCTAAAACTTTCCCAAAGCAGAGTTTTTGCTAGTCAGAGCTGAGTGCTTTTTAAATACCTGCTTCTTATTGCTTTCATCTTCTTTGCTTTAGATAGTCCCATTAGGCCAGCTCAGAAGTTTGACATAAGTAATGCAGGGTAATCAGGTATGATGATGTACATAAAGCAAACACTTCTATTAGTGATTGCTTTCATCAGTCAAATGCTGATAAAAGCTTTGAACCTAACTTCTCAGAAATCATCACTTTTAATTCCAACAATAAGACAGAGAGCATGCTCTGCACATCCTTAGATTTAGTACTATGATAGGATTATCCTCTAGGAAAATCTTTGCAGAAAAATTATTGGCAGAGAAAACCCTCTATAGAAAGCTTGAGAACTAATTGATTGTAACCAGGATAACGCAATATGCCCCACTGTTTTCTCAGAGAATGGTCAGGAATCAGGACAACTTGGAGTAGAATCTGAATCAGAATGGCTGTGAATTTCAAAGGTACCCAAAGGACACGTGTCTGTGCAGTGGTTCATTAAATCTTTTTATAGTGATAAGAGAAAGATTTTGGATTTGACTAGAAGGGAGTGTAGGAGCCTTTTTAATACAAGGCTCCTCCAACTCGTCCTCCCAAATAAAAGGATCATTAGGGCTACAAAGGCAAATCTGATTTTCAAGCTGCAGAACGATTCTTACTTCTGCTACATGAGCTATAATTTGGGTATGAAGATGTCTTCCTTTCATAGCCACTTCTTCTGTAGTTCAGATTTAGACTTGTAAGAATGATCTTCAATGGTATTTCTTTGCCTTTCATTTCTTCCTTTCTTCTTCTCAGACATCACATTTTAGAAGCAGTCTCATCATCTCAAATTCAATCTGTCCAAACATGACCTTTTCTAACTTAACAATTCCTCTCTTCTGTTTACCTTTTCTAAAGCATTTAACAACTCCACTGCCCTTTCTGTCTCAAGGTTTCCCATAAAAACAAATAACTAAAAACTATACGAAAATTATCAAGAAAAGTGCTTGGAAACATGACAAAACAGAATTCTTTTGGTTTTCCACCATTATTAGAATAACGTCAGAAAATACATCACGCTCTACTGCAGCCCCTTATGTTCTTAAGACAAAGTGACATATTCTGGAATTTGGAAAGGTTTGCACCAAGAAACTAATATTAAAGTGCCATCATTAGCACTTAGGCTAATTTAGCAAGCCAAAAAGATCAGGTCATATAGAAATTCTGTCATTCTTCTGACAAAAAAAAAAAGCAAAACTCAATCTCCTAATTAAAAAGTATCTTGCTGTTGTTACTCACAATAGCTTCAACTGAGAAGAAACAGTTTCTTCTTCATCAGGACTTAAACAAGTATCTGGCCCCCACTCACAAACATGGAACAGTAATAGCTATTGAAAAAAAATCTGTATTTGGTCTCTACTATGGAGATTTCCACAACCTGCATCTACTAACAGAATCAAATGGATAGATATGACTGCTATTGCACTTGAGAAAGTAAGATATCGGCCTTTGCTTCACCACTGTTCACTATTTTTTTTCCAGTTTGTTTCTGTTTTTCCTCCAATTCCTATCTTCTAAATGAATTTATGTTTATGATAATACTGGTTCCTACCAAGTAACCCTCTCTTCCACCTTTTCTTCTTTCTCTTCTTTGGGATTTTTTTTTATAAATAAGGTTTATTCCCTATATAAGCTAGCTTCTTTTTAAAACAGCATGGCTTTCCTTTCCAATTATGGAATTGGGGCTTTGGGGGCATCTAATTAAATGTTCTTAAACTGCTCCCAATTAATATCACCCTATTTCAGTTTAAATTGTCTTCCACCTGAATGGGCTTATAATTGCTTTCTAATTGCTAAGTTAGTCCTTTCAAAATACAGAATAGATATTCTTTAATGATCTGAACTATAGCATATGTAACTCAAAACATCGCCTTCATAACTTAGGTTTTGCATGTTTCATACATTATATAGAGCTGATTAATTAATTTTCTAGTTTGCCTCAGTGTTTTGCTGCAGAAATCAGCTTGCACACTACATTCATTATACTATAGCTTTTATAACAGTGATCAATTAACATTAATGTAAATAAACACAGCAAATATTAGTTTCCTACTTATTTTAAATACTCATGAAACTGTGGGTTGAATAGCAATATTATCTGTGCTAATAAGCAAGGAGAAACTACAGTTGTTACCAGTTTGTTTTCCAGATCTTTTAGAAGAAGAAAGGGAACTTAATAGCATATTTTGACACAGAAAGAGCACCATGTTAGCTCCATTCAATCTCTGTTCTAATATTTTCATTTCAGAATACATGCTGCCTCTTCAAATCCTGACTTTATTAATATTCATTTTTGTGTAAGTGACTTTTAAATTGAATGACACACAAAACCACCTCATGCATTTCTATCTGCGTGCAAGTGAGCAATATAACCGGAATGCTTACTGCTCAGAATGATTTTGGTTACTTTTTTTTCTGCAGAAGAGGACTGCATTTGAAGCTGTCTTTAGAATGAAGAGCAAGAAGTCATCTTGTACTTTCCACCGTTTCCACTGATGATGTAGAGAGACTATCTCGTTTCTTTATGTGGTTCCATGACCAAATTCTAATGGAGAGGTATGAAAAGTTAGTATGAAAAGATTCTTCAGCCTTCCTCCAGTTAAGAAGCTTAATAAGAGTTCACATTATTTAATACACTCTTACTAGTAATTCTTGACACTGAAATAATTCATAATTTGGACTAATATTAGAAATGGGCACACTTCAAAGGAATAGAAGATTAGTTAGGATAAGCACACAAAATCTGAAAGCTCAAGTAGCCATCTCCGTGCTGGAAAACCCTCAAATATGCTGCCTGACACTAAAAAGCAGGTGTTACAGTGATACTGAAAAGCCTTAGCAGGACGACACACCCCTGTCATAAGAAAACACAGACTGCGGCAAAGGACAGTCCTGGTCCCCGGATGCTTAAGACCTAAAACAGATGAGAAATATCAAGACAGAAAATAAATGAGGATTAAAGGAAGAAAGGGTGAAAGCTGAAATGCAAGTTAACAACCCAAGCTGAGCTCAATATTGCTATGGCTAACTTCCTTGCAATACCATAGGTAACTCAAGTATTTCATTCTGTAACATATGTACACATCCACTTTGTATTATAGTCCTAGCTGACCAGTAGCAATAAACTTAGTCAACAGCTGAGCTTTTCCTGGGTAGCAGTTTTCAAGGAGCACCGTGGCTGAATTTGATCATGAAGAAGGGTATCTGTACATGTGCAATAAAAAACAAAATCAAGATACTTCTCAGTGTAGAAGAGATGTTTACAAAAAGAGCTAAAATACTATCTTTTTTTCTTTAAAAAAACCTTAACCAAACAAAAAAAACTCTCAAAATTAAGTTTCTTAGTTCCAACCTGTAATTTGAAGAAGTAGTTTTGTTTTCAGCACTAAGACCTGCATGTCTAACACTAAGCATTTGCCTATGCGCTTTGCAGAACTACATGGTTTTCTGCATTATTATTAGCACAGAATCTTCCATTACTTGTGATACAGAATTTCAGTTTGCAACTCTTTTCTGATAACTGCGCTAGTTTCCTGAAGCACCAAGAAATTCTCGATGCTCTCAGCATTTGAAAATGCATCTGTCAGCACTGAAGTTAGTTGCAGAATTGGTATTAAAGATGCACCTGGCATGCTGTTGAGCAAGACCACATAAATCTAACCTGGCACTTCACAATTTCTTTAACCTTCTCTCTGACAAGATGAACATAAAAAGAATGACTATCATAGGTAAAGAGGTGAAGGCAGAATTGCACTCCCAAAGTTTAGCAGAAATTTAGGTGGTTATTCACTTCTGTGGAAAGTATTACCCCAAGACTGATCTACTGAGGAACATTTCTTTAGCCATGTTCACTTCAAACAGTACAGCAGCCAATTTTACTCCATACTAAAGGAATCTCTCACATTAAGCACAAGAACATAAATTCTGCATAAAGTATGTCCTAAGGCCTCTCTTTCAGATTGACTTGTATTTCAGCATATTACTAATATTTCTTCTGTTTGTTTGTTTTTTAGGCTTTCCAATCACAAGCTTTCCTTGACCCAAATGTTATTAGCTTGTGAGCTATGTGCCCCTAACAATGTTTCAGATAAATTATTGTGTGAGGATAGAAGAATGATTGAGTCCCAATAAACAATGCTTACACATTCATCTTTATTTTATTTTTCATTAGAGATAGGTGTATTAATCTGAAAACAGGGAGGATTTTCCAGTAACTAACTAGCATTTCCAGAAACTTTGGCAATTATCAACAAATTCTTCTTACTATAGAAATATTTCAAAGTAATTTCTCCAGAATAATTTCATTGAGATTTTTGTTTCAGTCTTCACTGAACACAGTACGCTGGTATACCTGTATACGCCTGCTACAGTTAGGAAAGACCTTCAGTCTTCCTAATTATTCAGCATTCACTAAAAATATTATTCAGGATTCTCTTTAACTTGTACACTCAGGTATTTAATTATCATTTCTACCTGAAAAATGAATGAAGTCATGGACCCATTTGCAGTTAAGAATTTAAAAAAATCTAATTCAGTTAGTAGTGAATCATCAGTATAAGCTAATATAGGCAAATTTTACTTGCAAATTAATTCCTTCATTTTTCCATATGGGAACAATTTTAAAGAAATGTTGGAATTAGAAATAACTAATAACAGTTTTATTCATAAGGGTATTCCTCGGGAGACCATTAATTTGACAGAAAGACACATGTTTTAAATACAATAGAAAAAAATCATCTGTGTATTAGAAGAGTTCTAAATCTGTTCATTTGAAATCTAAAAAACTGGCCTGGATTCAAGATTTTTTTATTTTTTTTATTATGCACTAGTTTTGGAAAAAAATCTGATAGTAAAAATTTGAAGGTTTTGAGTGTATCTTGATCAGGTTTTTCAATTTCAAATCTGTTTAACCATAATATGCATTTTTTCATACTGGTTTATCTTCATTATTCACTATTTTAAATAAGAAATTTAAAATACAAAAAAAAAGGCAAACCAAACAAACAACCCTCCCTCCAGCCTTAAAACATCACTCTTATGTATGGAACAAAGTAAACCTATTCCAAGTATTTCTCTCACTTCATCTTTAGAATATGACTCTCTTCAAATGTTGAAACTGTATTATTAGACTTACACACGTGCGCACACATACCCAGATGATGGAGCATATCACCTAGCTAGCCAAAGGTAGCTACACCAAGCCTTCAGTGAGAGAAGTCTTTGTAAAACATTTGTAAAACAACTGAGAATCTGAATAACAACTGACTGGAGTGATTTGGGGCTGTACAGTAAGGAGAACACGTGGTTCTAGGGAATGAGAGCTGTAAGCCGTCCCTATTATTTCTAACATCTTCTCTTTGCTCAAAGATCAATGTTATTCTTCATGTACTGAGAGGCAGGCAAAAAGGGGGACCTGGAGATGGTTTTTTCCATCCTCCTCTGTTATAGGTTTCTTTGCTATTCTTTTGTATCACCAGATGGTAGAAGACAGCAGAGATTTCTGTTGGCCACATGCAGCAGGTTGCAGGTGGCGTTTGGGAGAGGCAGGTGCAGGCAGGAATACCATAAGGTTCCCACCCGCATCCCCCTGCTCTCTGCTACTATCCCAAAGACAGAGACTCGTGCCCAAGAGTAAGCAGGAGAGAAGCCCCTGCTTTGCTCTACTGACGTTACTCCCAAAAGCAAAACATGTCAGTCAGGCTAACTGGACTCACGTACCTCATTTCTGAGGAGGAAAGAAGTGCTACATTGCTGACTAGGGATGGCAAGGAATGGCTCCATACAATAAAGGAAGGCATTTGAGTCAAGAAGATTGCGATAGCGGATTCAAAAGCAACTGTAAGTACAGGATTTCTCCAGCATGTTTCCTTTCTTGTTACTCACACAAAAATAAATGACAGTCACCCGCTTTGCATTCAATGGCAGGAATATTCAACACAAAGGCTTTGAATGTTAAGAAACTTTGATGTAAAAAATTCTCCTGGGAAGAAGAGAGAAACCCACGCACTGACTGGTGAGTCCGTCCCAACAGCTAGGTTTTCAGATATTGGATATAACGAACAAGTTTTTTACATCTCATTTGCATCCTGGAATGATTGACAGGATGATTCAGGAAACAACTTGAGATAGCAATTCTATCTGAAAACAAAACAGACAGCCATCTCACACACAAATAAAATTACAATATAAATAAGTACGAATTTTGTCCAGACTCTTCAAGGACATCCTTAGGCCATTAATTGATACATTTTCAGTGTTAATAAATACTACTTTTATTTTTAAACTAAGTATTCATTTTCACAGGCAGAAATTAAGCATATGCTTAAATTCCCAGCTACTAAGCAAAGCCTGAATTACCTTAGCCTTCATCTGTCAAAATCTATGTTGCCAAAACGTATTGCTAGAATTGAATGTGAGAATTGATCAGAAAGACATTTATAAGCCTTCCAGACCAGTACAGAATATACTCTACAATAATATCCAAACATTACATTAGGAGTGTTAAAAGATTTTAAAAGTTACATTCAATTCCAATGGATTTTTCAATGAAACTTCAAATATGAAATTGTGAAGTTTCACTGAAAACCCAAAACCAGTTTTCCACTGGCAATCTGAAGTTCCCAAACTAAAAATAGAGGCTTCCAGAATTACCTTAGTAATTCTAGCTTTACAGATTGTAGTTACTACACGAACTGTGCTTTTTTTCAATAAAAATTTTCAATCTCCTCTTCAGGAAGAACAAAGATGAAAGGTTGTGTGGGAACAAAAACTACATTTCTAGTCAAAACATTTTTAGTTTACAGCTGAAATCTTTGAGTCAAACAACCTGCTTAAACAAATGCACAACAACAAAAGCCCCAGCTCGCAATACCTTTACAACATGCCCACCTTACTGAAGATGGAAAAAACAGTTTCAACACAAAATACGTATCACTCCTGAATGATATACATTGCATGCAATTATTTTACAAAACTTGCACTCTTGATGGGTAGCTGAAGGGACATTTAAGCATCCTAAAAAGTTAAACTCAAGGAGAACTGGTCTATAAATTACTCCAAATCACACTCTGCCAGCTCATGTTGATAGCTCTTGGTCACAGTCATTTGCTCACACAGTGCACAGGAGGCGACACTAGGATCTTTCATACATTTTTACATAATTACATTGTCTTTGAAAAAAACACAGCTGTTTTACTGTGGGATTCTGTAAAATGTAAGCATTTCCTACAAACTACATGACAAGTATTATTGCATAGTTTCACATCTTATTACATATTGGCTCATATTTTCCCATGAACAGTATTTATATGCATCAACATACAAACATATAAAGTGTATTTAATATGAGAAAGAACAATTGTGCCTTTAAAGAAGGATCCATTAGAAAACCTAAGAACCATTTCTTTAATTAGACATACTTCTATGTGTTAACTATGACACAGTCACAGTAACACAAAATTATGGGAAGGCAAATTAGCAATGTGCACAGAGTACTTGATAATTAAACATTTAATAACTATTTGCGAAGATTCCAACAGCGGTATGCCAAATTTGTGAACTCTAGCTAGTAATTGTAAATTGCTCTTTAACCTGCAAGATGCTGAGAGCCATCTGTGTGGGACTGGCTAAGTCATACTCGTGAGATCCTAAGTCTGGCAGCCTCAGGTTTGAGCCTCAGTATGAAGCTGGGGGTCTCGGATGGAAGTGGTCTTGTTTTCTTGAAGGCCTCCTCTGAAAATCTGATGGTCTTAACAGACCTCATGTTTCAATGAAAATCTATTCAGTCATATGCAGAACATTAATTCCCACAGTTTTAAAGTGCATTGAAGTTATACAGATTTACTAAAGGGGGGAAAAAAAATCATTAACATGTTTCATTTCCACTTCAGCAGAGCAATACATTAACATATCTTATAGATATCAAATATCTTCATTCAGGTCTATGCAATAATTTCAAAAATAGATTAAAAACATTCCAAAGATATTTCTAGCAACAACTTTCATCTGTGGATGGTGAACAGTGAGATAAAATATATACTAAGAAAAAAATACAGTTTTTGTATATAGAGAATTATGAAGTTTATCCACTATAAAGTAGACAGTTATGAAGAAGACCAAATTTCTGTTAATATCGGGGTTTCAGAGTATTCTCTGGCATTTTTGACAAGTGTATGTGCAGGGTCGCTAATTTTGTTTTCAAAGAAGTAACAATTTTCCTTAGCACAGAGTCGCTTCAAATATGCATACACACATACTCACAAAAAAAGAACTCCAAGAATCATAAGGCTAGTTCTACTGCATTTCTCCCTTATGGTGCTGAAGAATAAATAGAAACTCTCAAACAAATGATGTCACATAGTAGGAGATGAGTAACTGCCATATTTGCAAACAGTGAGACTGGTATTTATTCCTTACTTTTTGTCATCAGCCTAGTTCAACAAACAAATTAATTTCAAGGTAAACTCCTAGTCTTGCTGATAACCACCTGAGGTGATACCAAAAAAATTTGTTGAAGTAAGGTGGATCTTAAAGCTTGCCTGCTTGCTCTTCACATAAACACTTTGGATAAATGTTGGGTCTTGGAATCCACAGTGGGATAAGAAATTTTGGTGTGTGGACAGGTTTCAAAATTTCCTAGGCTCTCTGCAGCAGATGAAAGTATTTTTAACTGATGCATGGAACACAATATACATGAATGTAGCATGATGCATTCTTCTGAGGTGCACTTTTGCTTCAATAATCAAAATATATTTGGTATGGATGAATGGAGGCAATAATCCTTGCCTCCTGACAAAGGGCATCGTATAAAACCTTGAATCTCCATATTACCCATACAACCAGTGATGCCTAGTGGGTGTTTCTGAAGGCCTTCACATTGAGACCCAAGCAAAAAATCCTTCCCTCCCTCTTTTTTAGTCTATAAGAGCACTAAATTATCCATCACCGTTTTTCTTTGAGAAGATAAAGAAGCAGGTATTTTCTGCACAGGGAAAAGATTGATCTTTTGCCTGATCATCTAAAGAACAAAAAACTGTTCCTCCAATAGCAAAAACATGAGATCCAGGCTGAAACCTGCCAGAAGAATGACTGAATTCACAAGTGCCATATATCAGGTAAGGTCAACAGGTAGAATATTTTTCCTGAAATCAAACGGGAGTGCTGCCAGATAGATAGTATTGAGGTCAAACGGAAAGCAAGCAAGACCAAACCCATTGTACTGGCTAGAGCACACAAGAAGCATAACTCTGATTTCAGAGCTAGCTTTGAGCATGCTTGGTCATGTTACAAGAGACTGTACTAACACTCAAAGGCAAAAAAGGTAACGTCTAAAAATTTTCATTGAAAGACATTGGAATTTTGGACTATCCCTGTGTTAGATGCTGGGTCTCACAGTCTTACTAAACTGCAGAATAGCGTTTCTTTTATTCATTTTTCTGAGGAATTGATTTCTCCCGTTTGGTTATTTCAAGAGACTATAAATAACTTCAGTTATTTGAGAGACTATATAGTTCAGGCTTTCTTGACCTAATATTTCTGCAGCCATTTCTTAAGCTATATGGGCTAAAAGAGTGTGCTACTTGCATGCTTATGTTAGGTGAACTTTTCACACAAATTTGATTTATATCAGACACCTCAGTAGTTGTGGTCTTTGTCACAATACACTCCTGAGCTGAAGATAAACATTTCTGTTTAACTGAGTGCTCCTCAATGTTATATGAATGTTATTTTTTGTTTGTTTTTCTCTCCCTCACCACAATCACTTTGCATAATGAGATGTGGCACTACTACAAGTTCAAATCCCAGCTTATGGACTGCGTGAAAGAAACTGTCACTTGTAATCATTATCAGTGAGGGGTTCAGGTTTTTTTCTGTGTTATGTGTAATGATAGTATTTTATTTGCCTGCTTCTATTATTCACAGAGCTGGTAACTTAAGGTTGTGATAGCGCAATTCATGATAATGCCTAGAGACATTTAGAGAATTCCATTTAAGGAAAACTCTATGATTATTTATTTGTCACTAATTCACTCATGTACAGAGGCAAAGAGCAGGCTCAAGGAGAAAAAGAATTGCCCCTTTTTTTTTTCCACAGGGTTGTAATAAGTTTCTTACATCAAAAACTATCCTCATAACCATCTAACTAAGGCTTTACGTTGCTAACTAAACTATAACTTGAGATCATTAGGATATTGAAGGCATAATAAAAAGAGGAAATATACAGCTTTCGGTTCATCACAAAGTTTCTCAATATCCTGGCTTTGTCTAGGACAGTTGCTTAAGTACACATTTAGGACTGGCAGCAAGCCGACTGTTTGTCCCTTAAGCTGAATAGGCACTTTGGCAAACTCCACCCCTCATAGCAAATGAGTTTTCAGAAATAGCCGTTCTCCTCTGAGCCAACCAACTGGAACAGTGCGAGACTTGATACATCCTGAAAGAGGCTGGGGGCGGTGGGGACGAAGTGCAGAGAGGAGAGAAGTCCGGAAACAAAGTTATAGAAAGGAGAGCAAGCATTTTAAAACAAAATCATCAGTCAGTCAGAAGATAACATACCAGATGAAGGAAGCAGCAAGACAGGAGCGTAGGTTAGTGCAGTGCAATTCAAAGCATAGTGTAGCACAGAAAATGCTCATTTTCTATGCTATCAGGTCGAGTGCTTGCAACGCAATTCCTGCCTACTTCCACTTTGAGATTGGGTTTGCAGTTTCCTATACTTCTGGCAACTTCTTACTCTTCAGACTGAACTACTCCACTTCAAACTCTTCTTTTTGAGTTTGTATCCATACTTTCACTGGGCCTCTTTCTTCTATCCTGTTGACTATCAGAGAAGTAACAGGAAGACAATATAACAGTATGAGCCTTATTACATTCAGAAACAGGGTTAAAATTAGGCTCTGAATAAAATAAGCTTCTAACTTCTTTGCTATGAAGATTTTAGCCTTCTACTGAATGGATAAAACACCAGACGTTTTGCAAGTAGGGAACGGAGGTGTATTTGTGCCTTTATCCCCCCTTATAAGACATGAGCAACTTACAAGCAACTTATAAGAAGGTTTACACTCACAGGTGCACAGCACACACTTCTCAAAATTGAGACACCTCTGATTTTAGTTCTACACAGGTTGCTCCTTTGTAAATTACTAGAGTGTGCACACTCCATTTTACGAATGTTCCAGCCCAGGCTTGTGGAGACCAAAGAGACCCTTGTCAGTGGCCTCTCTTGGATGCGTAGAGACCCTTGTCAATGGTCTCTCTCTGCTGATGCCAAGCACTGAACTCTAGCACTGGATATCAGAAAAAAGATACACCTTCCATAGTTTCCCTTCATGGTGCTCAGGCTGCACACAAGAGGAGTCTAAAGGGTGAGATGGAAGAATGTAGAAGGACTGAGTTGCAGGCATTAAAGAGCAAGGGCTATAGAGACAGCAACCAGTGAACTCGGAGAGAAGGAAAAGAGAGAAAATGAGGCACATACAAAAGAGTGGAAGGAAGAGGAGACAAAGGACTGCACAAAAGTAAAACCATCTCTAGCTACATAATCAGCTCCAACTTCTAACAGAGTGTGCATTCAAAATTCTGAGAAAACCTATTTGTTGACTGATAGTAAACAGCTGAAGAATATGTTATGTCTCCTCTAGGGGCTTACTTCTTTTTTTTTTTTCTAAATGAAAGTAACATCTATGCACCATGGATCAAAATATCAGAATTTGTTATGCATTCCATAACTCCATGGAAATATTTCTCCTTTTAAATCTCCCTACTCTTTTCTGCCACCTCATACATTATTTTTGAAGCAGCCTGGAGATGAAATGCTAAAACCTATGTCTAGCAGGAAAAAAATACTGCATCATTTAGTAGCTTTTGCAAAGACACTGCAATGAATCTTATTTGGCCCATCTTAGCAATTAGACCAAAAGAAGTTTGCATAAACAAATTTTCTCCTGTCATTTTCCAAAGTTTGGCTGCTTAAGTTTTTGATCTTAACAAGTTGCATATGTCATTTCTTAGACTATGAAGGTGAACTGAGTGATTTGGCTACAGATTCCTTTTCAACTTTCTGTTTAGTGTCCACAAAGCACAATGTCTTTGGCAGGCGGTCTGGAAATTGCATTAAATACCCAGCTTTCTGAAATCTGGGTTCATCCAAATTCAATTTCTGAAATCTAATATGGCCTTGTGTCTCATCTTCTTTAAAAAAAAAAACTAATGAAACCTTACAGTAGAAGCAGTGGAGTGCTGTAGAATGAAGTCATTACAATATTTAGGCTAAGATGCAGATTTAAAAGATCTATTCACAATGCAGACAATCCCCACCATGGTTTTACACTACACTTAGAGATTACTGCACCAAAATGTAATATATTAACTGCTGTTTTTTTCTTTTTTTTTTTCTCTGAGGTCATAGAGGGAGTGGAGTTGTACTTGATGCCAAATCCTGCATATTTTTACTGTTCAGTGGATCAATATTCCTACTCTGTTTTCATGCCCCCCTTTCTTCCTTCACTAGCAAAACAGACCTTAAAAGCTGGCCAATACACAAATTATTTGGTGTAGAAAGAAGGACGCATCAAAAAGTTATCTACTAATTCACATTGCTGGAACAGCAGAGTAGGGTTACCAATCTCAAGAGGAAAAAGGCAGCAGAAAGGAAGTTAGGTGGTCTTGATCACAGCTGGTCCTTTGCAGGGTAGACCCTAGGCAGGTTCCACTGTGCTGTGGTGAAATCAGACCCACCCCTGGGAGACATCTGTGGCAGAAGGAGGAATGAAGTCACATATTTCCCAAGTGAAAGACAGAATGAACAGTGAATTGGATGGCCGTGTCCTTACCCTTCCACAGGTAGTTAGACCTCAGCATTTTCCCTCTATGATAAAACACAAAAAATCCCCTGAGAAATATGCTGGACAATTACACATATGATCAAGTCTTATGGATAGCCCTCTGAATTAGTGAAAGGTAGGAAAGAATCCCTGTGGATGACTGAAACAGATAATTATTTAAGTTAAGCACAGCACTGAGGCTAATTAGGAAGAAACTCAAAGGGATAGAAGATCAGTTGAGTTTGATAGACTGATAGTGTTTTTCATTGGGTTTTGTCTGTCAATCACAATCTTATGGTTTCTATGCAGCAAAATCTAGTCACGTCATAGCCATTCCTCTAGAATCTACTCAGCAAGAAAAGACAGGTAACAGATATAGGCAGAGATTTGCTTATGAAAGACAATTTCAGCTGCAATGCAGAGCTGGTATAGAGTTTTAAATCTTTATCTGTTCAGGCTGGTGATCTCTGCTAGTTTTTCATACAGTATCCTTTATTTTGTTCCATTACGGCTAACATTCTTTCAAAATGCTTTAAACAACGTTTTAATGACAAGGTATATTTACCAGCCTACCAGCTTACCTGCAGAGCATCTCCCAAAGCTATTTGTAGATGAATTTCATGTCACTGAATTGTCTCAATAACTGGTAATAACATGCCATAACTAGTAATAACATGTTAAATAACATGTTAATCTACAACGTAGCCAGAAAGAAACCACTGAAATTACATGTTCCAAATATACTCTCTAATCAAAAACGTGGAAAGTCAAATAGCTAAAGATATAAAGAACAGATTAAGATATGACTGTCAGCACAGTTCAAATATTAGAGGATATGCTTCAAAATAAAACAAAACTAAAGGAAAAAATACTGTACTAGCAGAAAAAGAAATCATTGTCATAACAAAATTCCATGTATATAAAATTCACATTCAAACTGAGCGTAAGAATTTTAAATTCCTTGTAGAATATTGCACGAGAGGTGCTCTTCAGGCTTCTGCTCTTTCTGGTACCATGGGGCAAAGATCTCCATAGTTAGTAGCTGTAATCAGGGGCAAATCAGGAGAACAAAGCTGGTTTGCTTTCAGTTAGTAACAAGGTTTACTAAACATGCCTGGCTAATTCTAACCTAAAACATGCCATTCCTCAGGATCCCAGAAAAAAGTACAGAACTTAACAATGATGACTGAGAGGCAGAGAGACAAGATTGGTTCAGGTATAAGAATTACTGAGAGTCCTGCTAGTGCTAGTGGATGTGCTCCACCTTTAGGAAACAGCAACAAACGTTAGCAGCAGCAACTGAGGCACTCAGCAAGTAATCAAACCATTAAAGAGACTAACTCTTCTGCAAAGAATTGTGAGGAAAGTCTGAATTCAGCGATGATATTTTTCATCCTGCAGAAAGCCAAATCCAGAAGCAGTGAGAGGGCTTAAACTGCAACTTCATTTTTCATTAAGAAGATCGGCATTTGGTGGCTGTTATTCCAGCTGTTTTGTCATTTTTGTTAGTGTATTCAGAGTTCTTTTCCCCCAAAAAAGGAAGCAAGTTTCTTCGTGTACTGCAGAAAGCCCTGGCTATTAGCAATACCCCAGAGCAGAATAAGGTGTGGCTCAAACCTAATGCTACTCTGCAAAAGAGAGTGACAGAGCAGCATCCCGCTTCACCTTCTGTGTAAAGTGAATTTAGCTATGCTCTTTCCATAGTCACAGGTCTCCATCATACCAAAGAACCATCAATGTGTTTCTTAAATGCAGCCCATAAATAGAACAGCCAATGCAGATTCAGAATTTAGTTCTGTAATTCCCTAATAAAAGCCAGTATCTCGTTTAGAACAACACAGCCTACCAAGCACTACAGCCTAAAACCTAAACTAGACTGGCACACTGTAACAGGATATAATCCACAAAACATTATACTGCTGAAGAGAAATCACCTCGCAGTGCCCTTTCCAACACGCGCCACGCACAGCAGTCACTACTGGAGTACAGCCAGGTCACCTCAGAGAACCAGGCAACCTTCTACTAGCCATCAAAACCACACAGACATTCAAACAGGATCCACAATTAAAAATTCCAGTTTGACAGCTAATCATTCAAAATGACAATGAAAAAAATGCAGAACAAGCACTAGCCAAAGCTTCTGTTATAAACTGCCAAATGAAATACAGATGGAGGAATAAATAATTTGGCTGCTTGTTTCTAAAAAACAGCAATATTTTGAGAGAAGGAGTTGCAGGAATATATTTCTTAAACTGAATTTTAGAGATATGAACTATACTAATTATACCACTAGTGACCTAACCAACAGAAGTTGTTTCACAATCGCTATAATACATTGAGTCTTGGGATTCATTTCTCTTCTCTTCTGCACTTAGAACCTTTACAGATGTGCACCATTAGCAAGAGCCAGCCATTAAAATCTTCCTGAGGAAAAAATGAAAAAAACCCACTGATTTTTTATTTTACTATTGATGTGAGATTTAAAGAATGACTAGTAGACATTTGTCACGTGCATTTTTTACTTGTTTACCTCACAATAGCACGTAGGCTGACAAGACCAGGACATTTGAAGATGCAGTTTTAGGACAGTACAATATCTTGCCAGGCAGTAAACTGAGAATCTTTTTTATCACGTAAGGTGTTCTTAATATGCACCTTAAACACCTACTTCTACAGCTTTTGCTCTTTTCACCCTGCTAAATTTGTACAAGGATCAGCACCCATTACAAGCTCTGGGCTTGCTCTATGGTCTCAGAGCACTGAGCTCTAGTGTGGTGCTCTGCTATCTGAGCATTTATACAGTAAATGGAAATAGGATCTTAATGTTGATAAGAAAGAATCATCATTAAAGTAGTTTAATAATAGGCATGCATAATATAGCAATATGCATAAATAGATTTAAAATATGTATATATAAAAGAATAAGAACATTTTTTCTTAGTCACAAGATAAAAATTTTAGGCAACAGATTGGATGTTTTTGTCAATGTCTCAAGAATCATTCGGAGAAAGACTTTCAGAAAAACAACTTTCTTCAGAACCTATCATTCAAAACATATAAACAAAAATGTTGACAGATATAAAAGGTCAAAATATTTTTTTCTGAGAACAGTTAGAAAGAAAAGATACAACTGATGAAGAGAAAAGATCAAATTGCAGAGACGCCCTAGTGCAAGCAAAGATCAATCCACCCTTTCAGACCATATTGCCAAATTTCTGCTTTTCATATTTGAGAGGCCAAAATCCAGCATATTTTAATTAAATTGCATTCAGCCTCAGAAAGGAAGTAAAATAAAGGTAATAACAGCTCCAAAGGATCAGCTTGATAGATGTTAAAATTTTGACAAGCAAATAGAACTGAGGTGGGCAAGAAGCTTGGAAAGGGACATAGACAGGGCAGCCCACCTGATTTGGCCAAAGGGATATTTCCACACCATGTAACATCACTCTCAAAAACAATGTCATGCTCAACTGGGGTAAAGGAAGAAGGGGATCGTGAAGGTTGGGCTTCCAAGGTGGCCATTGCTCAGAGACTGGCAGGACATTGCTCTTTTTGTGGGAGATGGTGAGTGATTGCCTTCGCGTCATTTGGTTATTTTCTGCTTTCCTTCACTTTAATAAAGTGCCCTTATCTTACTTTGGCCATTTCTATTGTCTCCGCTGTCCTGCTGGGGAGGTGGGGTAGGGAGGAGCAAATGGCTCTGTGGGTTCTCAGCTGTTGGCTGTGGTCAACCCACTGGTGAACACAGATACACCTTGTCTCCCTACACACTGTACTAAAGGGCAGTGAAATCACTTCTCTGCTACGTAGTTATGCAGGAAACACAAACATCCCAGACATCCTTTACCATTTGCCTATATTTTCTTCTTTGTCTGGGGGCTAGGGGTAGTGGCGTTGGTTTGTTTTAAGAATTCTTGTACAATTCTGTATTGTCATTATTAAGTATGCACATTTGATACATTTAGGGTTAAAAAAAAAGTATGATGAAACTGCAAATGAAACAAAAGTTTCACCAGAAAATGCTGTTTAATTGAACCAGATGTACTTTTGTTCAGCCATTACAGGTGAATTTTCCGTTGCGCTCGCCAAGGTAGGATCTCGGGGGATTTCTGGATCTCATCTCCATTGGGTGCAGTCATATCCTCTACCACACCCCAGCCATTAGAGTTTCCAGACTGGAAACTCACAGGCAGCTGATCAGTTAAATTGATTTGTTTTCTGTTTTAATTTGGGCTAATAGCACAAAGTTGCAATTTCACTAAGCAGCTGTGGGATTTTGGGGGACATATTATATTGAAACAGTAACTCTTCACATTCCCCTGATGAGACCGTTGGAATTTTCAGTTTATGTGAGCGGGTAGGTAGAAATGACCTATGAACGAGTTAAGATTGAAAACAAGATTTAATTAAAAAAAGAAAAAGAAGAAAGAATTCCCATGAACTTGAAAAAGACTTTTATTCACTCATTTTTGTAATTAAAGTGCCAAAATCCAGGGCCCTTTTGTGTATATAGCACAATGCAACCTTTACCTACATGTGCTTGCAGCAGTCTCAAATAGGAATCAATCTTAATTTCTGTACGAAGGATGAACAAGCTTTACAGTTCCTACACCTGTTTTTGAAATCAGGATTAAAAAACAAACTATCTAGGATCGGATCTAAGCTTGTAAGAAACTGACTTTCCTTAGGATGCCACTGATAACGTATGCAGCCTTAACACCTATTCTGTGTAGCGTAAAGGAGGCTACCTGCTACTTTGCTGACTTCATTAGGAGCAGGGAACATTCTCCTGCAGGGTCAAAGCTTGTGTGGCAGGTGGCCAAAAATGCAAGTTCTGGTCATCAGCCTTTTCATGGAAAGGGGAGAAAGAGAAAAGCTTCCAGGAGTACAATAGCATTGTTTCAGTTTGAATCACGCTGCAAGAACTGTCTTAAACACTCTTTTTTATATATGTATCCTCATTAAATTGAAGGTGTTTAATTCTGCACAGTTTAGCTCATAATACCAATGATTTCATCAGCAGGGTTTTTCATTTCATTTTCACAGAAAGTGAAGAAGTCCCCAGGTGTTAACTGTATTCATAGGTTAAAATGCAGTAATTTAAAAGGTAATTTTTTGTACCTTATCAGTACTCCACAATAGACACTTAATAACATACCTGATCAGAAGTGGATTTTAACCTCAGAATTAGCAAAGCTCTAAAATTCTTCAGTGAATAAATTAGCATTTTCAATTCCCTTCTTACAGCGTAACAGCTATTCATTAAATAGTTACATTTTTCACAGTTAAGGACTCAGAGACAAAGCAAGAAAAACATTCGGGAGTCTATATCTCACTGAACTCACTCTTGAAATCAAAACTGCAGTCCTTCCTTATCTCAGTTGTTCGCTAAACCCAAAGGCATCCCATCCCCAGAGGCATTTAATATTTCAGCATGAAATTTCCTTTTGAAAGGCTGAGGGACTTGGGTCTTTTTAGTCTAGAGAAAAGAAAACTGAGGGGGGATCTTATCAATACTTATAAATACTTAAAGGGAGGGTGCCAGGTGGATGGGAACAGTCTTTTTTCAGTGGTGCCCAGTGATAGAACAAGAGGTAACGGGCACAAACTTGAACATAGGAAGTTCCATGTAAACACGAGGAGGAATTTCTTTACTTTGAGGGTGGCAGAGCACTGGAACAGGCTGCCCGGAGAGGTGGTGGAGTCTCCCACACTGGAGACATTCAAAACCTGCCTGGATGTCATCCTGTGCAACCTGCTGTAGGTGACCCTGCTCTGGCAGGGGGGTTGGACTAGATGATCTCCAGAGGTCCCTTCCAACCCTGACCGTTCTGTGATTCCACCTGTGTTTACAGTTTTGCTGATGGGCAGTCCAGAATCACCTCCATCCTGCAAATACTAAGCAGCTTAATATTCAACCATTGGCTCGGTTCTGTCAGGACCCAGGAGCACAGTGAGGGTACCACCTGGAGGGTTTTTTTCTGGTGGGCATTTCCCTCGTACAACAAGTGATAAATCACTCTGCTAGTGGGAGGTGAAGAGTGATTGCCTTTGCATCACTTGTGGGGTTTTTTTTTTCTTCATTTATTAAACAGTCTTAGTCTTGACCCGTGAGTATTCCTTGCTTGAGCCTTCCAGTTCTCTCCCCTATCCCACTACAGGGAGTAAGCGAGTCACTGGGTTGGGGCTTAGCTATGGGCCAGGTTCAACCCACCACAGCAAGGGATTTTTAACATTTTAAAGTGTAATACCAAAATTCTGAAGAAACTAGCTTCCAGCTGCCTCACATCGCAGTCATTCTATCTGTCCTTGGGATATGATTTCCAATAACACATCTAACTGCAGCATTTGAAGCTCAGATGCTCACAGATAATATGCCACCTACACCAGGGCTCGGGAAAGATTCCAGACCTTAAACCAAAAAGTGCAGTCCTCAAACTGCTGCCAAGCTTGTCACCATACATGTTTTTGCCATCTGAACTGTACTTCAGGGCAAGTCCACAACTGCTGCCACACAGGAAAGCCAAACAATGTGGTTCCCATCAAGGGCTGAGGACTAAAAGACACTATTCACAGCCAGGAGTTGCCCAGCCTGAATCTCCCGAGGGGTCCAGTTTGGGAGAGTCTTTAATCATGCTGGGCAGAGCGTGCTCAGCACAAAACACAGCAGCTACAGTGATCTTCACAGAAACTCAAGTTCAGCCTGAAGACATTCAAAGCCCCTCTTCCAGCATTTCAGAATAGCACCTTAACCACCCTGAGTTCCTTGGGAAAGAGAAAAACTTAATCTCCTGCACTGCCCTGCAGCAGAGATCTCTCAGCCTCGCATATCAGCTGTGTTCTCCACTACTCACTGTCCTCATCCCAGGGCTCTGATGGCTCAGGATGTGGGCACAGCAGTTCTTCCTGCTGCAAAATACTTTACTGACAAACGTGATGGTTTTAAAGATCCACGGCTCTAGTCTGTCACCAAACACTGGACTGTGTTTAATGCAAAATCTGAGCTTCTCAAGCACAGTACTAAATTTTGCTGTTGTTTTTTTCCTATCCTAAGTTATTAATATTTGTAATAAATGTCACTAACAGGATTAGTTCAGCTGGTCCCATTGTTTTAGCTGGGACCCAAAACCATCTGTAACAATGAGTATTGAAAATCACCATGCAGTTACATGAATACAAAATAATTTAAGTATATGGAGGCAACTTTTCATTGTGTATAACTCTGGGTTATACACAATGACTTGTTCCAGCAATTTCAGAGCATGAAAAGCTGTACGCTTCAATTGCTATAATTTGTTATCATAGAATCATAGAGTCATAGATTGGTTTTTGTTGGAAGAGACCTCAAAGGTCATCTAGTTCCAACCCCCCTGCCATGGCCATCTGCTAGACCAGGTTGATGATCAAAGCCCCATCCAGCCTGGCCTTGAACACTTCCAGGGATGGGGCAGATTCTTTAAAATTCTCTCTTCCAACATCCACATTCTATAAGGACAGACAACAATATTTGACTGTAAATAACATGTTTTTGAATTCTATGACATTTTTTCCTACTGACAATAACAAAGCCCCAGCTGCAATTTGGTAACTGTGGCACACTTCAAATACCGCCTTATCTTTAGGTTTTGAAATCTATTTAGTTTAATGTTTTGTTTATAGTAGGATCACATTCTCTCAATTCACAAAAGACAAACATTTTAATCAGGAATCTTTTAATGCATTCTGGGAAGTCATACTCACTATGGATTAAAGCTGACCTCTGGAGTTACCATTTGCATGATTTATATTTCTGAAACAAAAAATCTTAATGACGGAGTGACAGCTGCAAAAAGAAATACACTAAAATAATGCTAGGAAGTTTAGTTATGCTCATCAAACATCATAATTTTTAGACTGATCCTGTCCAAGAAGACCTGAATCTGAGATTCCAAAATAATATTACCTCCAACTTTGCACAAGTAACTATCAGTTCCTGAAATAGTTTCCACCTGGGGATACTATAGTATGTCCTATCTTCCTTTTATTAGTTAATCTCACAGTTTCATTTCATTCTCATAAATAAAATTCTGGGATAACAGAAAGACAGTTGAAATAACTGCGATTTATTATGTTGTAGTGACATAGTACATGGATTAGAGGTGTAGGAGATGTCTATTTATAGTTTTATATACTGAAAGATATTATCAATGATATGTATGGCCATAAGGTATTTTAGACCATATACTAAAATAAGCTTAGAGGCAGAATGAAGAATCCATTTTGTATTACATACTGTAAGGTCTTCTGAGGTGTAACCACACGTTCGTTTGTAGTAGCCAATATTGTTAGACTACCTCTAGCAAAGTCACCTGGTGATTCCCAATACCACGATCCAAAGATAAAAGAAAAGCAGAGTAGCTTTCAGCAGTTCCTATGAGAAATCTTTACTGCGAAACATGATCTTGGGAGATTTTCAGCTAAAGAAATTCCTGAACTCCACTAATTCCCAAAGTACTCACTGGGCTATCTGCTATAACTGCTGCTGAAGCTTGCAAATACTGTGTGCAAATATGATATTCTGAACACATTTATACAAAATCAGGTCAAATGTATGTGACTCACGATGTTTACACTTTAAATATTTCCTTGCAGACTGAAATACACTAGGGAAACTCACAGCATTCTTGAAGCTGATAGACAACAAAGAGAAAGTAAGAAACAATGGAACCATATGACCTAAAGCACCCGGTTAAGAGAGATTTCTGCAACTCTAAAGAGCCAGGAATAAAGCAGGAAAGAAGTTTTCTAAATATTTATATCGTGTATTATAGTAATGACAGAATGCATAGTAAGTAAGCATAAATACGGTAATCTTCCTTCTAGCTAGTAGTTTTCAGTCATTTCGTTCTGCAACAGTTGAAACATTAGAAAACCATGTCCATAATTATCCTTATCCTTCGTGTCATGAAACAAAATGCCAACAAGTTCAGACTTGTTGACCGTCAAGAGATTTATTATAATCAAAGTAAATATGGAAAAATATTGTTAATCTGTGTTCTTATATGTGACAGTTCACTCCCTTTATTGGATGGAGACATTATTAGAATCACGCAACAGAAATATTTAATTTCTAACTCATAACTAAATACAGACTTTAAAGGGGCAAAGTTTAATAATATATTTGGTTCGTGTAGCAAGATGTCTAAGGCTGTAAGGATACATCAGCATGCATACAGTGTCAACTGAATTATCATAAATTAAGAGATATCATAATTAGAGTTGTAATCTGAGTAAGTCTAGCATAAAATGAGACTTTTTTTGAAAGGTGATGCACATTTAAGATTCAGAGTCCAAGAATGAGAGGCAATGCATGACTTCAACTATTTTTCATTCCATAGAGGACCTCAAAATCACTTCAAGTGTGATAAAAACAAAAGATGGAAGTTAAATAATTTGACATCATATTTTTAAATTTGTCTTTAAAAAAATTTCACTTTTGTATTTCAATTTATCCGATACTTTCATCACATCTTATAAGATAAACTGAGGAGGCTGAAACAAAGTTTCTCAAATCTGAGGGAAGTGCTCTAACCTTAGGACTGGTGTATAAAAGGCAAGTACAACCATCATTTACAGACAGCAGTAACTTTTAATCAGCTCCTGAAAGGTGAACTGGAGAGGTGCCCTACTGCAGTTTTTGGATGGGCTTGATTCAGAGCTGCAGGCAGGTGCCTAAGCTCTCAAAGGTGGTGGAATGTCAGTGACATCCCGTTCTGTATTTCCCCTTTATCCAAATCTACACAGCCCTCTTATTCAGAGTACTGACTTCCAGGACCACTTTATCATACATCCTAAAGCAGTACCTTAAGAGCCTGAGCTCAGCACCTTCAGTCCAGGGACTGGACATCAGCAGCCATGTGCCTAAAAGTTCAGCATTCCTAAATGACCCAAACCCAGATCCACCCAAAACCGAACAAAATCTTCCATTACCATTTCATAAATAAATTTATAAAAGTCTACACTGTGGAAGCTGCCTCTTAGGTGTGCAATCACGCCTCTAGATAATAAATAATTTTTGTCATGGCATTCTTTTCATCTCTTTGTTTGTTACCACAGAAAGGAAGGATCATCTCTCAACCTGCTGGCAATGCTCTTCCTAATACAGTCCTAGAGGCTGTTGGCTGCCTTTGCCACTAGAACACACTACTGGTTCACATTCAGTTTGTTGACCAGGACCCCCAGGTCATTTTCTGCAAAGGTACTTTCCATCCATTTGGTGTCCAACAGGTATTGGTGCTTGGAGTTACTCCTCTCCAGGTGCAGGACTTGGTATCTCCTTTTGTTAAACTTCATGAGATTCCTATTGGCTCATTTTTCCAGCCTGTTGAGATGCATCTGAATTGGAGCACAACCCTATGATCTGTCAGCTCCTCCTCCCAGTTTTGTATCATCTCCAAACTTATTGAGGGTGTACTGTGACCCATCATCCAAGTCATTAATGAAGATATTAAATGGTGCAGGACCCAGTATCAACCCTTGGGTATACCACCATTCATCTGGACTTAACGCCACTGATCCCAACCCCTTGAACCCTGTAGTTCAGCCACTTTTCAATCCCTCTCAGTGCTTACTTATCTAGTCCATACTTCTTTGGCTTGTCTGTGAGGATGTAATGTATTGGAAAGCCTTACTAAGGTCAAAACAAACAATGTCTGCTACACTCCCTTCATCCACCAAACTGGTCATCCCATCATAGAAGGCTGACACGTGCTCTCTTCCAGCGCTCAGAAACCTCTTCCAGTAACCACAACCTTTCAAATATAATCAAGAGTGGCCTCTCAATGACATTGACCAGCTTCCTCAGCACTAGTGAGTCCATGGGACTTGCATACAACCAACGTGTTTAGAGGTTCTTTAACCTCTAAAGCAGGATTCACAAAGGCCAGTCTTATGTAAAAGACTAAGACAAAGATGTTGAGTACCTCAGCCCTTTCGGTATCCTTTGTCACCATGACCCCAGGTACAGTCAGCAGCAGGCCCACATTTTCCCTGATAACTCCTTCTGCTGCTAATAAACCTGTAGAAGCCTTTCTTGTTGCCCTTCCCATCCCTTGCCAGATTCAACTCCAGGTGGGCTTTGGCTTTCCTAACACAATACCCTTGGCATGCTTGGACACTGTCTCCATATTCCTCCCAGATCACCTATCCCTGCTTCTACCTCTTGTATGCTTTCTTTTTGTGTTTTAATTTTTAAAAGCCTCCTTATAAATATACATATATGTACAATGGAATTAAAACAAATTACTTTATTTACAGTTATGTGTGTTTGTGTGTATAACTTCAGTACCACAAAAAAATCCCAGTGTTAATCAACGCAGAAATCATAACCCATATATTAAATGCATCCTTTTTTATGCTCCTGTAAGTATTCAACCACTAACATCAAATTAATCATGTTCTGTGGTAAAGCAATTATGCAGTTCCCCATTTAATCAATAATCAGTGCAATCATTTGCAACCCTAGCTTCTGAGGTAGTTCTGATTCCCCTAGCAGAAAAATCTGCATTGCAAAAACTAGCTTGACTTGTATGCCAGTCTTCACTTGCAGCTTTAGAATTGTTG
Source organism: Ibidorhyncha struthersii (assembly GCA_013398815.1). Lineage (NCBI taxonomy): Eukaryota > Metazoa > Chordata > Aves > Charadriiformes > Charadriidae > Ibidorhyncha > Ibidorhyncha struthersii. The sequence continues at coordinate 558,685 of VZSZ01010412.1, forward strand.
TCTCGCACTGAGATTGTATGACCACACACAAGTTTCATTATGTACAGAAAGAATACCAGAATATAATAGGTGCGAATCCAGTTGTTTTCAGAGAAAAGCCCCAAGGTTCAGCATTTGTAGTGATTTTTCCTTACTCAGTTTAGATAATATCTACTTAGCGTTATTTAGAAACATTTGCAAATGTTATTCTATCAAAGGAGCTATTGCATTTTTTTCTTAGACAACAGTCATAATAACTGTTCATATAATCACATATAGGTCCCAGAAGGGACCTCTGGAGAGCATCTACTCCAATCCTTGATTCATATCAGTTCCAGTTAGATCAGTTTCTTCAGAGATTTGCCTTTTTGGGTTTTAAGTCTTCAAGGAGGCAGATTCCACATGGACCCTCTCTGGGATACATGTTCCTACATTTGATCACTCTTACGGTGAAAAAAATATTTACTATCTAATCGGATTTTCTGTTGTTGCACCTTGTGTCCTCTTCTTTTTGTTAACAGTGCACTTCCAGGAAGGGTCCAGCTCCATCTTCTCTATAGATTTCCATTAGGTAGCTGACAACAGCAGTAAGATCCCCATTTAGTTTTTTTATGACTGAACAAACCCATCTCCCCCTGTTTCCCCTTGTATATTATACACTCCATTCATTTTAGTGCCACCTGGTAGACTCGCTCCGCTACATTAACACCTTCCTCACACTGGGAATCCAAAACAACACAGTACTCCAGATGCAGCCTCACAAGGGATGAATCAGGGGGATGAAGCACTTTCTTACCCTTCTAGTTACACTCATGTTACATTCTAGTCACCTTTGCCTAAGTGGCACTGGACTGGGTCTACCTGCTTCATTTGTCCTTAAAAGTGCTCCCCTTTCTACACCTTAGATGAGAACACAACAGGATGCAAAGCTAGCTCAGTAACCTTATATTCCACCTTCTGAGGACAGAAGGACTATTTATTGCAGGATTTATTTATTTTTTTGGCGGGGGGAGGGGGTGAAGAGGGGAGTTATTTTTTAATTTTGTGCTTGCTATAGAGCAATCAGGCTATTCAGACTCAGGCTACAATCTGGACTACTTTGTAGTTCTAAATATTTAAATTATCAACTCTCTTTGTCTTGATTTATTTTAATTGCATAATATTTTCCACCATTGGCAAAGAGCTGCAAGAGTTTTGAGACTGCTACAATAGCAGGCACCCTGTATAACATAAGTCATGCGGATTGCCAAAAGATGAAATGGTAAATGAATTTACTTTTCTTGGCACCTAGCTAGAGATTAACTATCAGACATGGGGGAAGCTTCTAGAAGCTTCTCACAGAAGCCACCCCTGTACCTCCCCGCTACCAAAACCTTGCCATGCAAACCCAATACAAATATACACATAACTCACGCAGTAGCTGCTTATATTATTTTACACTCGAAGGAAACTAACCCCTCAACCAGAGCTTATCCCGAAGAAATAAACTACCCAAGGAAGAGCCATTTTGGCCTAGGTCCAGCACCCTTGGTTAGGCACCAGAGAGAATCATAGCACTACATGTGCAAGTGGGCAGGACAAAGCACTGAAGGCCAGGAGCGTGATCCTGAACATTATCCCTGTTCCTACCCCCCAATCAGGTACTGCCTGGGCATAAAGAAATTAAATTCAGTAACTGCTTTGATGTCCAGAAGGCACAGAGAGTTGCAGTTATGGACCAGGTCAGGTGTCTCCCAGTCAGACATGACTGCATGCTTATCGCTCCCCTATGCAACAGCACCTCTCACATCCACAAACCTGGGCTTTCCACCATCTCTGGCTCCAGAGGACCTCCACACCATGCAAATTGCATTGCTGGTGACCACTTCCTTGTAAAATGTGGATGCCAATAGCAAATTCCCTTCATTCCTCTTGGAGATCATCCCAGTGCCCTGGGACTTGGCACTTTGCTGTCCTCCACAGCCTGAGAGGGTTCAGCCTCCTCTCTCCACTGTACAGTACTCAAACAGAACGTTGTTTATGTTGGAAGGAACCTTAAGGATCATCTAGTCCAACCCCCCTGCCATGGGCAGGGACAAGTCCCACTATGAAATGAATGCCTGCAGGGCTGTTTATAGGAGGCTGGTGTTTTCCTCTGGCCAGGGCAGGCAGTCCACACTTTGCACCTCATATAACCTGAAACAGGGAGTAGCTGGAGGGGAAAGGAAAGGTAAGGAATCCTGCCTCCTCTCACTGGCTGCAGGTCCCTCTCTGTAACCCAGCCGGTGACATCTAGTGTAAAATATAACCCTGGCCTTTAGAAAGCTCACTAGCAAGAAAGGCAAGCAACTGCTCCAGCCACTACCGTACTACATATAAAAAGGCACTTTCCTCACTCTTTTAATCACCTCTTTCACACTGTTTAACACACACAAAAAAAGTTATCCACACTGTTTTGGGGGGAGGAAAAAAGAGATGGGAAGAGAAAGGTGCACCCCCACCTTCACAAGAGTTTCTGGCTCCACTTTTTACAGTCTTGATAAAATCCTGATGACTCCCAGCCTGGTGACTGAGCGGAGGCTAACTGGATGCTGACTGCACTCGTCTGTCTCAGCTCCCTGGCTCAGCATGGTGGTGAACTTGGACTCCATTCCCTTTGCTGTCTTACCTCTTACTGAAATTGTACCAGGAGATTAGTTGCTGCATACTTCTCCATTGCAGTCCCAAAAGGTCTGTGATTCTGCACCAAATATGCAGGAAACAAGCTCTCTGTCTCTATTCTATATGCTTAATACAAACCACCTACACTGGGATAAAATGTTTGTTTGCCTAGGGACAACAGACAACAACACATTCCTGTTCAAATTTCAGCAAAAATCCAGAGGAAAGAATTCGTTATCGTTCCTTTGTTTTAGATTCCTGTTTTATCCTTCTATATTGTCTATCAATGTTTTTATCAACAGCTATTCAGAAATCTTTGCAACTAAGTCAGACTATCAAAAAATTCTTAGACAATGTCTAAGAATGGAAACACTTATAGAAATGGATTTATCACTTTCAGCATGCTGTGTGGGAGTGGCTTCTGCTGCGTATAACAAAGAGTCCTGAAACATTTAACACAATCTTAAGAATTAAGTAACACGGCCTCAGAAGCCTTTGTTATATTACAGAAATGACTGCAAGCAGACTTCAGCTATTCAGAAAAATGAGTACAAGAAAAATATCACTTTTTTCTTGTTATTTTGACCTATCTGCAAGATAAAATCTTTGCTCTTTTAAATATATCGTATGGACAGCAACTGTGCAGTAAGAATAAATATACTGAAAGCTAGCAGTATCTGCTCATTAGTATGCAACAGTATCAAGCACAGCATGAAGCAGTTTGGAGAGTTTAAGGATTTTATAAGTCAGGTAATGAGTTATTTTATGCTGTCAATGAAATAAATATTTTTGTTATGTGTAATTTTTGTTTATATCTTTCCGTAAAACTCGTGGGTTTAGCGTAGTCAGTGGGTACGTTTTGACAGTCTCTTTACTTTTATTAAACTCTCATTACTAGAAATTGCTATTCCTGACACAAAATGCATTAGTGTTTTCTCTTAAATCGTTTATGAATCATTACACTTACAGATGGGACAGTCATAGTATTCTAGCTGTAACAATCTCTAAATATTCTATATTTCTCTCTCAAAATGTTGAAATGTTCGCTTGCATTTATTAAAAAATGATTCATGGAAAAGGTTTTGCTACACAAATAGTCACTAGATGTGTCAGCTGCCTGGTGTGACCTTTCAGTACCTGCTTCATTTAAGCCAGTGAATCTATCCTGGCTGGGGGATTCAAAATGGTAACATCTGTTAAGGATCCAAAGCACAAATACGTGCTTTGATTCTGCAAAATTCAAAAGAAAATTAAAGGTAAATATGCTACAGGTATAACAATCTGACTAAATGCATCTAACTGGGATGATTTTTCTAAAAATTCAGAGAATAAAATAAAATAAAAATTGGTACTGATACACATGTCAGAATACCAAATGAGGCCCAGTTTTTGAAAACAGAGAAACAGATTTAGGTATAAGGATTCATGTGCTGGAATCATATTACTACAAATTAAGTTGGACCAATAAATGCTGCTTTTACTGCAGACTTGAAAGTCCTTAGGATTTACAGAATTATTCCCACTAGCAGAAATCACTTCTTGGGTTAGCTCAGAAACACATATATTGAAAATTCTGCAGAATTTTAATTAATAAATAAAAAACAATTTAAAAAACTATTTTTTTTACCTCCAGAATTTCTACACTAACTCAAAAACATAAAATAGAATATTCTTATCCCTTGCAAGGAAGCATACACACTGTGGGTTAAGCCTAAGTCAAAAAAAGCCCTTAAGAACATGCTAAAAAGTTTTATTCATTGCATAAGGTTAAGTTCCAGCTGGTAGAAAAAAAAAAAAAAGCATTAGCAGTAGGAAAAATACACTGTGCATTTATCACTTGCCAGCCAGAATTCAGCATCGACTGGCATTTCTGAAAACACTTTGCATTTATGAGAACAGGCACACCAAAGAAATTACAGCACTCCCTGCTCTCTGTAATCCTTCCTCACCAGATACACACACAATTTGAGTTATAATAGCCATTTCCCAATTATTCTGTAACTCAGTTTCTATTTAAAGTGCTCTGAGAGGCTTTGCTCTTGCTATGAAAAACATACTCAAGCCATCTCATCACATTTACTGAGAGCTACTGTTGCCAAGAACTAGGCATGTAAAGCTCTTTCCTATACAGTCAGGAAGAGGGATCTACATTTTTCGGACTCATCTATCTCAGTCTGCCTGAGGCTATAAAAAAAGGAAATGAGGAAACAACATTAGCCAAAGATAAGAAATTGAGTTAAGATGATGATGGCTAAAACAGTAATCACTGCTCAGAAAGCCAGAGGATGATTTCCTAAACCTTAGAACTTTTGATTGAAAAGATTGTAAACATTTTCTGAGAAGATGGTGATTCAGTCCTCAAAGTACTTTTCACTAAGGCCATAAGGGATATATCTGGGTGAGGAAAAACACATCCAACATTGCGGAGGATGAAGGGGACTCAGGTGAAAAGACTGGGCATTTTTTCCCTGGCATGTAACACCTCTGAGTCAATAAGTGTGGAGGTTTTAATACTCTGTTTTGAGTTAGCCATTGGTTCCAGAGCCCTACAGAGAGTTTTCTCCACCAAACATCTTATTCTGTTTCCAGGTATGGCACCGACAGGAGAGACAGAGAGTGATGTAGCTAATGCTATGGTTTGACATTATCAGAAAAAGTAGTAGAAACGGAAAAATCAGCAAGGGAAATTGCAATAGATATGTTTTCCAGAAACATGAGATATTATGCATACATGTATATAAGCATCAGGAAGAAGCTCATAGGGAACGAAGACAGATACAAGTAACAGGGGGAGGAAAGAGAGTGTGATGGAGCAAAACAAAAAAAAAATGAAATAAGCATGAAATCAGAAAGCCTAAGCTATAGATAAGTGTACTAAAATAATACATATCTATATATACACACACGTATAATGCATACGTAAAATGATCAGCTAAAACCCTACTGGAAATGAAAGGAATTTTGCGCATAACTAAAGACCACTCAAGAAAGATTTGCAAGTAGATGTCAAAGATGGAGACAGCATGGCAAATCCCTGGAGGGTTTGTAAGGTGACATAGGAGGTCAGAGCTGACTGTCTTCCCCATGTTAAATATTTATCAGTGTAGGAAAAAATGAAAAAGAAATGCAGAAGTTGAGACTGAAATAAGAAAAACATGAACAAATGAGAAGAGATCCATAATAAAAGTCTAGAAACAGGTCTAAAAAATAGAAATAGACCAAAATAGAAAAAAATATGAACCTAAATATAGTAATGTGCTAATCTAATATGCTAGTCATAATACGGAAAAGGAAAAAGAAATATTCTGAAGTATACATATATACATATATCATACTTATATATATGATCACTGAAATAGAAACATTGTTTATTTTATATATTTCAAATATAAAACTATAAAAGTAGAAGAAATTTTAAGTATGACTTCATGTTTACTATTAGGCGTTACTTAGGATACTTGAGCAAGACTTCAGAAAGACTCAATTTTAATACATACTTTAGAGAAACCGCAGAAGTCCAAGCAGTGTGATCAAAACTCATTTCCTTAACAGAAGACAAAACAAAAAATACTTTGGTTTGAGATTTCTAGTGCTTTCTGCAACAAGGTTTAGCTTGCATGACCATATGAATTTAACAAACCTGTAATAATTTAGAAGCACGGTCCTGCATTCAGCGGTTCACAATCATGCTCTATGAAGCAGATTTTTGCAGTTAATAATATTGCCAGTACCACTCTGAGTAAGGATTTTAGACTTAAGAGCTTTCATATTGCCCTGCACAAGATAAGGTTCTCAGTCATTCTAATGAGAAAAAAAAGTAAGAGGTTAGGAGAATGCAGAAAAAAATGCAAGCCTGCCAGACTACCAAAGTCAGCCTGACATTGCACATTGTTTGGAAATACTTGCCTACAAAGGTGCCTCCCAGGTTCACAAAGATCTACCATACTGATCACCACAGGGAAATTTTTCTTAGTTAAAAGGTGCTAAATACCTTTAAAATATGTGGAAGAGTGAGCATGTCTGCCATTGGGGATTTTTCCCTCCACTGGTATGATGAGCAAGAATATTTGGAATAGTTGGTGGGATTTTTCTGGGCAGTAGTAGATATACATCTCTGATACAATCAACTTACACTTATTCTACAGTGAACAGAAAAAAAAAAGAGTAATTATAGTAATGTACTCACAACTTCCTAAAGTCAACAACTGAAAGAAAAGTGCCTCTAAAAGGGTGACTGATGTAGTTGCAGAGGTCTGCATTGTAAACATCCAAATTCAAATAAAGATGAAGATGTGCATAGCTGTTTCTTTAGATCTCAAGTACGCTACAGAAAGTCCCACAGACTAATCACTCAAGTAGTTTAATTAATTACTTTTTCTATAGCTCACATCACATAAAATATGGCTAACTCCTATCTTCTTTCACCTATGTCCAACCTATCCTTTAAAAAAAAAGCGGGTGTAACTTCTCTCCCTGGCTTCTCTTTATGTGAATGTCTTTTCACGCCTCCTATTATTTTCCCTATCCAATTCAGATTTGTATTACAAACCATTTGACTTTGTATTTCACCTACATGATTAATTGCCTGCAGTAGAGCTAAAAGTCTAAGCAGAGACACATAGGGGAATAATACACCTCTGTTGCTTTGACAGTAAAAAGATTTATTTTTCATACACATCTATGTGTGAGCAGATTAAAATATCTTGGTTTGGTCGGTTTATTGATTTCAGAGTTTCCAACAACCTGCACTTTAAAATGCAACTAGTAATTTTCAGGGCCCAATTTCAGGCTTCATAAATGGCCAAAATTTCAGCCTATAAGTCCCCCCACTAATAAAACAATCAAGCTATTTTTGGGTTTCCTAGACAGTGTTCAGAATGTACATTTAAATTACAACTTAATCAGCAAGCACGAGTAGTACAAACTGTGTTACTGTGAGGAGATATTGAAGCAATCAAGCAACTGAGGCCAGTGAGCTGTCACCACCTGCCCATTATAACTGTCCATCATGGCTTACGCTTTCTTTTGCCACACAACCAGGTGGTACCAGTGCCTCTACCCAGCCCCTCACTGGAACAGGATTCCATCCACCCTTGAGAGAAGATTTAAATCACAATAATTGCAGCTGGCTTTCAAAAATCTACACTTCACTTCTTAGTTTCATTTTGCAATTGTGTTTTCTTCACTCTCAGCAACTTCATTGTTCTGTCGGATGCTTTTACATACAGTTTTAGGAAAGAGAGGTAAAAGAAAGGCACAGAAAGCAAAGAAAAAGAATAACATTACCCTACAAAGAAATAAGAAGCGTTTGTCTTCAGAAAAGGCAAGGGATGTATGCCATGGAAGTGTGCAGAGAGGAAGAATCAGTGGCAGAAACGTTTGCAGGGAACAAAAATTCTCCAGAATAGTAAGATATCACTTTAATATCTTCTGTTTCCAAATACTACAATATCCCCAGATACTTTAGCAAGCTTAGGTTATCTTATTATGTAAAATGCGCCGTCACTTTTTTTCTCTCATATTTTACCTTGTAATACAAAAAGACACATTGAATTGTCAACCATGACTCACCCAAGACCCCTTCGACTCATTGTTTTATTAATATCACTTTTTCATCTCAGGAAACACACAGAAAAGTCAATATGCTGGCTGCAGGAATATTTTACCTCGGTCCACATTTACGTCTTATTAGGATTCATACTTTTTCAGGGCTCTATATATTTTTGGGAGGTCACTATTTAATGACTCTTTCTTAAGGAATGTCCAACTGAAAATAACTTTTCTCCTTTAACTTTGAAGGCTGCTTTCTTTTACTTTATTTACCTCATTTTCAGCACTTCCCAATGGCCAAAATCAAATTTGGCTGAGCATGTTTCCAGCAGTCGTCACCTGGCTTTGGAGACTGTTTTCTGACAGATGCGAGAATCCTTTGACCTTTTAGCTTTAGAGTTCTTCATGATGAATGATTCAAACATTCTTTTCTAACAAATACATCAAAGTTACTACCTGATGGTGAGAGTTTTATCTACAATGAAAATAAATCATTTATTCTCTTTATTGCTATTTCAAGTTTGCTACACTGTTCTTTAAGGGAAAAAAGAAAAGATCAGCTATGACCTGGTTGCCAGTAGCTACCTATCCACAATACACCTGTACAAAAGCTCTAGCTGTTCCTGACAAGCAGGGTTTCTGAAAGTTTTAGTAAAAAGGAAAATGAAAAAAACGAGAACACTTTAGGAACTGATTCTGCTCTGATTTACCCCAGAAGCAGAGCTTCCATAATATATAATGCTGGAAGATGAGGACATATGGGTCCCTCAGACCCATGACTCAAGCTGAACAAAATCTCTTTTAGCAATTTGTAGGCACATTTAGAAGGCTTCGTCGAGACCAGATAGCAATTTATTGATAAGGCAGCAAGTCTATGGCAATGATTCTCCTGTGGTGTTCTCCTTAGGGTCATGCTCTGTGCCTTGGGATAAATCCCTGGGCTTCTCGCAGTATATTTAGAACTTGTTTTGGATTGGACTTTGCGCAGTTTGGGTTAAAGAAGCAAAAGATTCAAGGTAAAACAAACAGACGAGTTGAAGACAGGAAGACTGAATTTACTTTCCTTATTTTTGCACACTGCCTCAGAAGAAATTATACGTTAGCCAAAGTTTTTTCCTCCCCTTAATCCATAGCAGTGTTCCCTTAAACTAGTCCAGAAGAGAATAACTTTTTAGATTTTTCCTCTACAGTCTTCTCACATAGTGCTTCATTTTGCAGTTCACAGGTGATCCTCTGTTTCCAGAAGCATCATCCCATGGCCTGTGCACCACCCAAATACCAAAACAGACAGTGCTCATTTTATCTCTTCATGGGCTACTGGGAATAAATCTGTTTGATTCTTTATCAAAACAGAGAAACAAGAATTGCCCTAACTTCGTCTTTCATTAGCGATAGTCCCTGAGGACCATTAAAGTGGTAAGGAATTAGCACGGCAAAATCATCAAAGCAGAGCGTTGCAGTAGAAGTATAAAGCCAGCAGGCAGTTGCGGATTTTCAGCCATCAGTCACCATGGAGAAAACACTGAGGCTTTTGTGCAGGTTGTCTCTCACTCTTGCTGCTTTGGTGTAGCACACAAAAGGAGAGGTGGAGTAAAGGAGGTGCTAGTATATAGCGCAGCACTTTAGTGTCTCTCCTCTCACATAATGTTTATCTATTTTTCTAGCAAGTATCCACACATAGTCTAAGACAGGAAAATTTTTAGGTTTTGACATAGAATAGAGAACTGACATGAAGAAACTGGCAGCTGTGGCCTCTAATCATTCTCATTGTATTAACTGTGAAAACCATAACATTAGCTTCATGAGGTTTACAAGTCAGAAAATTGAATATATTTACTTTTCTGACAGTTGGAGCAGAAACAGCTCCTGCTGGATGTTGAAGGAAATTTATAGAGCAAGTACAAAACGTGTTGCAAATCATACCATCATCGAAAAAGTTTAGGCTGGAAAACAGCTCTAGAAGTCAAGTTGTTTAACTTCCTGCTCAAAGCAGGGCTAACTTCAAAGCAAAATCAGGTTGCTTATCCCTTGCCTACAAGCCTTTTGTACCCACACACAAATTAGTAGATACCTTTTGATTCAGGTCTGAAAGTCTTCAAGGATGGAGAACGCACAACCTGAGAAACCTATTCCATTGCTTAACTCACTCTCATTGTAAAATTCAGCCTCATTAGACGAAGCAGCAGTGTTTTCTCTGCACATTATTTCCATTGTTATACTAACAATGGAAGAGGAAAAACATCAGATCAAATGATAGTAAGGAAAAATAAATTAATATTGCTAATGATCAAAATACTATGTACCTTGGGCTAGTGCGCAAGGCCAAAATTGTTGCCCCAATGTACTCTTAAGTTTGCCTGATAAGGGAACATGTACACCATACAAATTCCTGTAGAACTGGGTGTCAGCCACCTTGTGGTGAGGAAGCAGACAGATAACTTGAAATTTCCTTAAGGAAAAAGTCTTCATTAGTGGAATAATAATTTTGGAAACAGTGGGAACCTCCGCTACACAGGATCGGCCTTTCCTCAGCTGGTTTTGGGGGCTGAAGGAAGCCTTTCTTATTCACATTCTTTCCTTTTATAGACAGAAGATTCACTGAATAGCAATGAAAGGGAAGGCTTTTTCTCTAATCAGTTCCTCTGGTTCACTCCAGATACGAGCAGGGAAGGTATGTCCAGTGCTATATTGCCCTTTTCATTCCATTTCCTTCCAACTATTCCTTAATACCTTACAGCCTTTTGACTGTCTCATAGTTGTTTTATTAAGCAAAATACCACCAGGATCTTTAGCAATCAAATTATCTGGGAAAGCCAGTGAGTAATGTTTTAAAAAAACTCACAAATAATAAAATAGATTTTAAAATGATGCCTGGAAACAGTTGCAATAGCATCTGTCAATCCTGAGTACCTGCATAAGAAATGGCACACAGAAAAGCTCACATCAAGGAAAAGAAATATCTCTAACAATACCTATTATCCCTCAAAAAGGAGACACAGAAAACATTGATGATAATTCTCTGAAAGCATTAGCTCAAGATCCAGCAGTAGCTAATAAATACATTTCTAATATACTAGCTACTTATGGAAAGATGTGTTAAGAATCATTCTCTTATACTTTTTTCCTACACATGCACTATCAACCACTTTTTGAGACAAGACAATTTCTAATTGGATTTTGGCGTGGTCTAGTTCTCAGGGGAAGATGCAAACCCAGATTAAATGGCATGTGGGGGTGAAGAGGAAGTGGGGCTCTTTGATGAGGACTGACAACAGCATCAACGAATGTTACTGGGAAAAGACGACATAAAGTATCTTTAGCTCCTCAGAAGAAATTGCAGTCTTGCAATGTTCTGCCTGCTTCCTCAAGAGATCCTTTACTAATCATCTCAATAGTTCCTGCCATACCTCTTCTAAAGGGAGGTAAAAAAAGAAAAGGTAGCTGGGAGAAGCAAGTGAATCTGATGTCTCTTTCCACCAAGTCCGCTTATCTTCCTTTCCTCCTTCAACCTATACCTATAACACAGTCCTTCAAAGGTGGCAAAGTGGTCCAAGCGAGGCAGGCAACCTTGGGCAGATCTCAGAGGTTATCTGCGCTATGGGGTTGGTACAATCTGGCCCCACAGTCTGGTTTTCTGACTATCCAGAGCAGAGACTGTGCTCGGTCTCTGAGCTTCTTCCCAGGGTGTGTACCTCCAACCCCTTTGCATGGAGTAGCCTAAGAGGCTGTTAGAACATAGAAAAGATAAAACTCCTTTATGATCTTGTCCTGGACACTAGAACAAAACAGGGCAAGCAGAAACCATGTAGGTGACGTTATTGCTAATAAATTCAATGGCTAAACACTTGTGTTCAGGCAAAAAAGGGCTTGATTAGCTAAGGCAACCACTTGCCTTCCTGGCTTTCATTTTCTACCTGAAAAAACATGAGAGGAAAGTTCCCTGTGAGAGAAAGTCTTTCACAGCTTGACAACTAACCTATTCACGTCTTTAAATTTCCATGCCTTTCTTAATTACCTCATATCCCATTTATGTTTATGTTGAGGGCACGTAACTGAATGAGAAGCTGCAGAAAAAGTAGAAATGCAGGATACCAAGTAAGGGTGGCTAAATTAAAACTAGGTAAAAATCCCAACTCATGTTAGTAAAAAAGAAAAAAAAAAAAAAAAAAA
>VZSZ01010412.1:573857-589358 GCA_013398815.1 Ibidorhyncha struthersii
TGGGGGACAAGTCTTATGAGGAACGGCTGAGGGAACTGGGGCTGTTTAGCCTGGAGAAGAGGAGGCTGAGGGGAGACCTTATCACTCTCTACAAGTACCTGAAAGGAGGTTGTAGAGAGATGGGGACTGACCTCTTCTCCCTAGTGACAAGTGAGAGGACGAGATGAAATGGGTTCAAGTTAAGCCAGGGGAGGTTTAGGTTGGATAGTAGGAAAAATTTCTTCACTGAAAGGGTTATCCAGCATTGGAATAGGCTGCCTAGGGAGGTGGTGGTTTCGCCATCCCTGGAGGTGTTTAAAAAAAGGGTAGACGTGTTACTTGGTGATATGGTTTAGAAGTGGTTTTGTCAGGTTAGGTTAATGGTTGGACTTGATGATCTTAAAGGTGCCTTCCAACCTCAACAATTCTACGAAAAGTTTTTTCCAGAACTGTTCAGCATGCAAGTTATACCCAAGACACTGTTGCTTCCTCTATACTTATCTGAGTACTAAGTCAGATTGTAAATCCTAGGTACAAGATAATATTACATTTTACACAAGAGGTAGTAAATGATTCTGCCAATATATAACCAGTGTAGCTAGGCTAAAAATAAGCAAGTGTTTTATAACAGTATAAGGTTATATCCAGACAATATAAAGTCTATCTACATTTCACTCCCATGCTTCAAAAGACAATCAGGTGAGTTTACTACTTTTTATTTGCACACAGAGTTTATTTTATCCTGTCTTTTTTTTTTTTTAATTCACCACTGCCTTGTGCTGGAGTATCAAGCAGAGCAATAGCTTTCTGCAGAGGGGCAGTGAGGAAGTAAGCAGATTGTCCACCTCACAGAATATCCTTGTCTACTTCAGAGGCATGAAAACGTGCAACAGTACATGCTTGAAGGAGGTCAAAGAAGGATGAAGCTGACACAAATAGCTGTGCATCTCCTAAGGTTTCCTCTGTAAAAACAGGCACCACAGCTGTAATTAGGGCAGGTCTGTTATTTAATTCTTTGAGGTTCGCTGCTGCATCACTTTAAATGAGACAGAAGACACGAAGATCAGATGATCAATCACATTTGCAACTGCTGTTACATTGGCACCTTTACAAAGCCAAGCGTGCTCTTGGTGGATGACCACCTCTCAAGAAGTCACATGTGGCAACCGCTAGCATTGCCCACTCATATTCAAAAAGACAGATCCTGCTTACTATGCTATTAAAACATTTATTGGGCAGTACCCAAGATGTAGGTTCTTACACAACTTTAAGACTGCCTTAATCAACTGCTTAGGCCCCCAAAAAAGCATCCTCCACCAGTAAAGGTGGATTTTTTTTCAGAAAGCTTATTTAAATATGTCACAAGCGATTGTAATATCTCTTGATGTCCTCGACATCCCCATTTCTGTAAAATTTGCAGAACTGGACCATCACATCTAATGCAAACCAATTTCTCAAAGACAGGCCATTCCGTCTTCTTGCCAGAAGGGGAAAAACAAAAAAAAAAAAACCCCAGACTGAGACTCTATTACTTCCCCACCACCACAAGTTTTACAACTTTACAAACGACCCTTAACAGATCTTTGTTTTCATCCAATTTGTTAAAATTTGTTGCTGTTATTCTTACTAGTGCTTCAATAAACAACCAACAATAATTCTTAAAAATGTTTGTTTCCCATCTATGTTAAAAGAAAACAGAATGTGTCTAGGAGCTCAGATGAGAACATTCCTTCAACAAAACAGCGTGGTGAGTACCCTCCTCTTCTTTCCCCTTTTTTGTCTACTGAGAAGTTCCAAAGATGCCACAGACAACACAAAGTAATCCATTTTCATCAGGACCAAGAGGACAGATGACTGCTTGTACTGTCTGAGACACCCTGTCCCCCTCACCCACTACAGGCAAGGGCAGCCATCATGGCTGGCAAGAAAAAAAGAGAACAGAAGAAAAAGGGTTTACTGTTCCATCAGGGAGCTCCTCCTCCCAACACACAGCTGACTTGAGGTAAGGTTTGAGACCTCTGAATGTAACACATTGCTGTTGCTGCTGTTGTAACTCTTGTTCTTCCATTTCTGCACTACAAGTAAATAGTTAAGGGGGAAGATACCTAGTCCGACTCATGCAGCCAGAGACCAAGTTAATTTTCTCTCTGTGTTTCCTTACAAAGGAAAGAAACAATCCACAGCGGGGTAGAAGGAAAATTTCTATATCTGGATTTAGCCATAAAAAAAATTGGAATTGCAATATTGGAATTTAATAGCTTATGAAACATAAGAAAAAAAAAAGAAAAAAAAAACAGAATAGCTTATCAAAGCCCTTCAGCTAATTCAGTGACACCAGTTTTTACTGTGCATAATTATGTTCCTTCCAGCAAAGCTCTTTTTCACATGAGATATTTCGGATACTATTCCGTGTGTGGTAGATGTGCACAGATGTGTCCCATTCTAGTTTAAACATTTCTGATTAAAAAAAAAAGAGGTTAAAAATCCCATAACTTAACAAAATTGGTAACACACAAAACTGAAAAGCTAAAACAGTAAAGACTTTTGTAGGCAGAAGTCTAAGATTAGGTGAGAACATCTGTATCTTCAAGCACATGAATAGAAAGCGTGGTAACATTCTGGATTTTGTTGAGAAATTTTATTTCCAACATTTCTATCCCTAAAGAAAAGTGCACCCCTTGAGCTGATCCTACAATATCAGCAGGATCAGGATGTAATATCAACCAAAAGACATTAACGTATGCTTCTTGTTAATGATTTCAAATACTTGAAGGGAGGATGCCAGGGGGATGGGAGCAGTCTTTTTTCAGTGGTGCCCATTGATAGGACGAGGGGTAATGGGCACAAACTTGAACATAGGAAGTTCCATCTTAACATGAGGAGGAACTTCTTTACTTTGAGGGTGGCAGAGCACTGGAACAGGCTGCCCAGAGAGGTTGTGGAGTCTCCCACTCTGGAGACATTCAAAACCCGTCCGGACGCTGTCCTGTGCAACCTGTTGTAGGTGACCCTGCTCTGGCGGGGGGGTTGGACTAGATGATCTCCAGAGGTCCCTTCCAACCCTGACTATTCTGTGATTCTGTAACACTTTAAAAAGAGTAAGGGGAAAGAGCACATGAACTAAAAAGCCTCTCAAAGACTAAAGTGCACCACTGGTACAGAAATCTGCAGAGGAAGGTGTCTTTTTAAATTAGTAACCTTCATATGGAAGCCTTGGTACGTCATTTGCAAAGTGCACTGCTCTGCCCAACTGAGAGCAACACAGAGATAGGCGAGGTAACAGAGTTCACAGAATGCATCATGGCACAAGATTTGAAACTCAGTTCTGGATGCAGTCTAATCACGTTAATTCAGCTTTATAACTCACAGCTAATGAGTCATAACTAATTATGGCTTGTTAATTCAGGTACAGGATCAGAGAATGCAGGGGGACTGCAAATGGACCTAGACTGGCTTGTACTCAGGTACCTCCAGCAGCTCTGCACATGCTGCATGGAGGCTCCAGAAGGACAACCACAGCTGCAGCTGCACTTTCCAGGGTGTATTGTCTCCATGTGCTCCTTAGAACAAATGATGTCTTGTTACAGCCCCTTTTATATATTGAAAAGATACAATACAGTCTATTCTCCAGATTAAATAACCCTGACTCAGCCTTTCTTCACAGGAGAGGTGCTCCAGCCCTCTGATTGTCTTCATGGCCCTCCTCTGTACTCGATCTAACAGGCACATGGCCTTCTTATGTTGGGGGCCCCAAAGCTGGACACAGTACTCCAGGTGGGGTCTCACCAAAGCGGAGTAGAGGGGCAGAATCACCTCCCTCGACCTGCTGGCCACACTTCTTTTGATGCAGCCCAGAATACGATTGGCTTTCTGGGCTGCAAATGCACATTGTCAGCTCATGTCTAATTTTTCATCTACCAGTATATCTAAGTCGTTCCCTGCCGAGCTGCTCTCAATCTATTCATCCCCCAGTCTGTACTGATACCAGGAATTGGCCTGACCCAGCCACAGGATCTTGCACTTGGTCTTTTTGAACTTCATGAGTTTTTCTCATGGGCCCTCTTCTCCAGCCTGTCGAGGTCCCTCTGGATGGCACCCCTTGCCTCTAGCTTATCAACTGCACCACTCAGCTTGGTGTCAGGTTGTGTATTCGCATTCTACAAAATACGTAAGTTACACTAAACATTGCTTTTGTACCTGTGTGGTTCCAAATTGGTCTGGCTATACGTTCAGCAGGTGCAAGGAGGTTATTTTATAGGCTTATGGGTATAGATGCAATTAAGGGGACTTGTGGCCTGAGCCTAGTCATCAGGCCTCAGCAGCAGTTATGCATGCATTGTCAACCTTAATTTAATGTCCTGGGGGAATAAGAGAAGGCTGATTGCTCTCCTGTATGAACAGCTCAGGTAGCTCATTAATGGAGCTGCACTGCCTGTTTTGTCACTCTGCTCACAGTGCCTTAGGCAACAGTGACAAGAATAAAACTTAAGAAAAACAAACTATTCAGAGAACCTGCCAAAAAATACTACTGCGACTTGTGGAGGGCTGTATCTCATCACTATCAACTATCAGAGCTCACATCTGACACAAAAAAGGTA
Organism: Ibidorhyncha struthersii; assembly: GCA_013398815.1. Classification (NCBI taxonomy): domain Eukaryota; kingdom Metazoa; phylum Chordata; class Aves; order Charadriiformes; family Charadriidae; genus Ibidorhyncha; species Ibidorhyncha struthersii. Next base: position 578,435 of record VZSZ01010412.1, read on the forward strand.
AGTTGGCATGTATCTCACCCTGTTGATCAGTAAGGGCATCAAAATCTTTCTGATGCCTCACAATACAGGCGACTCCGAGAGAAGGAAAAGGGAAAATGGATAACTAACGGTAAAGGAATAAATCTTAAAACATAAAACAAAAATAGATGTACAACAGTAGGTGAAATTGAGGGGATACTTCTTGAATCTTAATTGTTCTGTTTCTCACATGGCCACATTTATTGTAGCTGAACTGGGGGAAAAACTCCATGAGACCATACTGCTAGCAGCTGCTGTGAAGCTGCTGCTCCAAGTCTATAATCATAATCCATCAAGTAATATAAGGTAATTTATTGTACACTCAGTGCTTAGTGTTGCTACATTTTCTTCTAGAAATAGCTTTGGCTCATTTGGGCAACGTATTCTGCTTTTGATTAAATTAACTGCTTGGGACTTGACTGATGCGAGAGTTTGAAAAGACAGCAATTGCCAACCTGGGTCTCTCATCAAAAGTTGGCATTTAGAAAAAAGTTCATTCATTTCACGAGAAGCTTTTTGGTTTTTGAAGAGCTGTGGTACATAACAATGCGACTAGCCACGACCATCATTCAGCAAAGACACAAAGATAATGTGCTAATATGGAGGAATTTTAATTACACCAAACTCAGCTCTAAGGAATCTGTTTCTTGTATTTTCATCCAGGAGAGACAGAAAGAGCAAGTACTGTAAACAATGACAAAACTCTCATAATAAATCTTCTGAGGAACTTTGAAGGCCAACATTTTGTAAGTTATGGCTGCTCAGAAGCAGGCCACCCCCTGACATTAATTACTTCATTTTATTGTTCACTGATACACTTGGAGGATGATTAGACCTTCTAATCAATTTGGTAATCAGTAGGATTAATTTCTCCCTTGCCCCATGAACTGCTTTTGTAGAAATATTAATGACTGCCAGTAGTGGAGACCTTCTGCTCTCATATTAAAAACTCTGGTTATAGGGCAGCAGCTGAGGTATACCAGAACAGACACATGTAATTTCATAGTAATTATGGATTATAATTACAGCACTATTATTGCTCTGTTCTATAAATTTCCACATAACTAAACGTAATTGCAGATTATACTACAATCTCCATAGGTCTGCTCATGGAAGTAACTTTGCTCAAATATTTCAATGTGAGCAGTTCAAGAACTTAAATACATGCAAGCCTTTGCAGGACTGAGACCCACGAGCCTCATCCTATACCTGCTATGAGCTTGGAAAATAACGTTTATCTGGAGGAATATCTTAGGGAGTAGCAATAGGTCTGTTAATAATAAACAGGCTGTACTTTTAAAAAGTGTGAACACAACAACTATAAACTGAAAAACAAAACGAGAGAAATTAACTTCTAAATGTGCTGCAGCAAAGGTTATTTCATCATTTTCCTTCTGTATACTCTGATCTGAGGGTTTGTGTTACACAAACATAATTTAAGTTAGAATAAGACAATATCGCAAGTGTCTACTACAACTAAATTAAGGTAAGAAATAAATTCAAATTTCATCACCATTTCCACAAAAATCTACCATATCAATGAAGTCATCTGAGTTACAGGGTTGATCATCACGTTTTAGTTTGCATCTTTTCTAAGAAGGGTGATGACCATGCTCAGTATCCCCTGTACAATTCTTTGATCTCGGTTACCTGTGTTAATCCCATTAAGTGAAGTCTGCTAACTTCATCTGTTAGGATATGGACTTATAAAGGTTTAAATCAGATGAGACTATTAATTTCTAATTTTTCCACTAAGGGTTCACTGAAAAAAGGTTTATCTATGTTTACAGTAAGAAATGGTTGAAGCAAGTCCTTATATGTCAGGAAAGTATCATATGCTCTCCTATATGAGGAATCTCTTAGCAAGGAGCAATTGCAAATTACTGAAAAATGCACACAAAGGAAGCTCATTGTCATGTTGCTATCCTCACAATAGCTGCAAATATAGCCAATTGAAACTGGTAGGGCTCAGCCTACCTCAAAGACAGCATTTGCTTTACGATCCATTAACAAAAGAGCTAGAAAACTAACAAAAAAGGAACCACTGCCTGGCTTACTGACATGGACGTCAACGACTTTTACAGAAATCAGCAGCTGCAAGAAAAAGAATCCCATATCCAATTCATCAAGAGGAAGAAATGCCAGGGAACAGAATACATTTTAAAAGATTCACTCAACCAGCATCATGTTCTAATTAAAGAAAATAAGACAGACCATAGCAACATACAGCACTTCTTGCATACCACATAGCTCAGAGGAATTACTGAATGTGCAAATCAATACCTGTCTGCCTTCACAGAACAATGCAGGTGGTTTGCCAGGGAGTTAAAGTGCTTTCTGTAATGAGCACAGTAGAGCCATTGACACTTAACTTTGAGAGTTAAAGCTATTTCAGAAGTTCCGACCAGAAATTACTTTGCAACAATGAAGAAAAAAAAATAAAAATAATTGTTCATCTCTCCATTCAAAATAAGGACGAGGTGTAAAATTTTCCTTACCAGCCCTACAACCTCCCAACTTCCCCAACCAACTCTGGCAGCAGAACTAACCCCGTTCTGAATACATGCTTTAGTTTTCCATACTCGTCCCTGCAAACCTCGCACAATCAAGATGCATTGGATTACTGAGCAGGGTCTGTTACTCATATGCTCTGACCCTGGTGCATCTGTGCTGATCTGCCACATACATGCCCTGTGCACTCACAACAGATCCGACCCCGTTCCACACCAGCTGGATTCATTGTCCAGTCACACTACTCATGTTCCGTGCCCTGTTGCAGAGGTGGTGGTAGCAGATAATCAGACACATAAATCATACTAAGTCATATTAAAAGGTATAGATCGTAAGCAAAATCTCCTTGCAAAAGTATGAAAACCTCTTTCTGAATGGGCTTCTACTGCTGGTTATCCAAGCCCTGAACTCAGAGCTCATGCATGAGTTTTTATTTCTTAAACCCTTGCTTAAAATGTAAATTAGAATTTCCGCAAATGCCAATCCATGACAATCTGATTCATAATTTGTTTCCTCCCAAGTCTCTTCTTATAGCCCCCCCCCTTTTTTTTTTTAAGCAAACAAGGAGGTCTAGCACAAATCCAAGCAAGCTACAGATTAATTATTTCAATAAAATATACAACTGGGACTGTCTAGGAGTAAGGTTAGGAAAGACAAACTATGTCTCCAACAGCCATAATGACTATTCAGTTGTCGTTTGAACATTGTCAAGTTCTATCATCCTTAAACCTCAGTGACAGTTGAATGACACAGGACGTGTCTACAGGGTGACTTGTAGAAGAACTTACATCCTTTCTGTCCAGTCTTTGAACCCGTCAGATACAAGTCAGCTCTAACCCGGAAGCTATGTAACCATGCCAACACGGCACTACAGTGAAGACAGCATGCCTTACTTCTTAACAAGGTGCATTAGTTTTACCTCTGGCTTTCCCTCATGTTAATATGGCCTTTGGCTGCCTGATTTGTCTTTTTTTTCATTCTGCAGGAGAGGAGGACACACAACTGCTGCTCTCAGATTGACACACACTAAGATATTTCTTGTTCTTGAGTAGTTTCTTCCAGTCAGTAACTAGCCTAGATCCACAGCCTGTGTTGTTTATGGTGTCAATTGATTTCCTCGGCAGCCCCTCCAAGAAAGTGCCTTAATAACGTTTTGAACATTTACCTGCTACAAAGAATCAACCATGTACAAGTTTTCTTGACAAGACTACCAGATACCCATGTAAAGAAAGAAAACATTTGTGTTCATAATCATACTGTTATTTAGAGAACTTGCATAAGCGGTATTTTAAAACAGCAAAGCCCATTTAATTACACAATTTCATTTAATTTCCTAAATTTAAGTTTGTCGAAGTATAGGTGGCTGTATGTGGATAGAAGCTAGCTGATCACTATTAAATTATCTTTGGAAAAGCTCTTAAATTTCATTTTCATATATTGATGCACAAAGGTTAAGAAAATCATGTGCATTCTAAATAGTGAATTGCATGTTTAAAAGAGGAATTTTTGTTTATTGGCTACTTGACCATTACAATAGTAAGAAAAGGCCTTTTAAAAACAGTGAACTTTAATTTGCCACATCTGGAAAAACAATTAAATGTAAAAAAATATTTTTTACAATAATTCTCTTATTTGTATAATCTTAATGCTAATATAAAATATGGCTAGAAATATGGCTAGAAATGTCATATATCATATTATTAACAACGAAGATGCAAAATGAACAAATATTTAAAAAATAAAAAGTGACTATTCAATGTATTGATATTGAAATTATAATATTTTGTGCTGCAGGTCTTCTCTCTTTTAATTAGACCATATTCAAAAGGGGAGGGAAATTAAAATTAGATAAATGTGTTAGGGTACAAAAGTAAATGCTCAAATAATTTGTCAGCATAAACCTTATTTGAGGGGGAACCAAATCATCCCTACAACTGGGAAGAAGGAAAAGGGGGTTTCAAAAGAATGAGAAAAAGGTAAGAAACCACAGCCACTGACTTTAGAGCAAAGTTGTTCAGTTCAAAAACGTTAGTATTTTCCATGACAGAAGGAAAGGCACAGCCAGTATAATCATAAACCAACAACAACATAAAATAAATCTAGGTAAAAAACCTAATTTTTTCCCTAAGAAGGAAGAGTAAATAAGAGATTTATGAAACGTGCCTGGATAACTAGTCATCAGAATTTGGTTAGGATCAAACACACTATTTGCTGTCAATATCGACAGAGCAACATTTCAGACTCTGCGTGTTGTCAAGCTAGAAAGAATGTTGCCTGCCAAAGTTATTGGCAACTGCAGTTTAAAAAGGAGTGCATTTAGAAGTCAGACCACAGAAACATCAGTGAATGATCGAGGTTGGAAGAGACGACTGAAGGTCATCCGGTCCAACCCCCCTGCTCAAGCAGGGTCACCTAGAACTAGTTGCCCAGGATGGTGTCCTGAATATCTCTAAGGATGGAGATTCCACAACCTCCCTGGGAAACCTGTGCCAGCACTCAGTCACCCTCACAGTGAAAAAGTGTTTCCTGATGTTCAGAGGGAATCTCCTGTGTGTCAGTTTGCCTCTGGTCCTGTCACTGGGCACCACTGAAAAGAGCCTGGCTGTGCCCAGGGCCTGTGCCCAGATGGCTTTTGAAGGAGGGAGACTCCACAACCTCCCTGGGCAACCAGCAGTGACTCACCCTCACAGACAAACAATACTTCCTTGTCCCACCATTTACAGCTGTGGTTGACAGGTAAAAAAAAAAAATAGCACCCTTGAAAAACGTACTACTGACTTGAAATACTCCATATTAACACAAGTTCCTGTTCATCCAGTTTAACCATGTTACGACCATGGAGAACATAGAGTCCTTTGTCAGGCATCAGGGTGCTGTCACTCACCTGTGCCATTCTATTGCGTGCTTCTGTTTTGCCCCTCCATTTCTCGTGCGCCTTTTAGATTTATGTTGTGTGCAGCTTGGATATATTGAGGTTTTCAGGATTCCAGTACTAATCTTTGAAATGAAGGCAGGATTCATCTTGCAAAACTGGTATCTGAATAGTTTCTTTAATGGCTCATCAGTTAGTAGCTGAAAAGTTTTGGTCCTTGTTATTTCCTCTGTTATCTGTTTGTTAGGTTTCTGTATCTGTATTTTTATCACTTCCCTGCTTACTTTTTATTTCTTTTATACTCTATAGTCCTTAATCAGGTATCTAAATGAAGTAGATACTCTCACATTCCAAATAAAATTACAGATTTCATCAGAAACATACTCAGCTTAAGAACAATTTCCCTAACTTTTCATCTTTAGTGACCCAAAAGAGAAGAGAATTGCAGCCAAAAAACTCCAGAAAACCAAAAATAAATAAAAAGTAACCAAACCCAGAGAGTATAACATTTTTGAACTAGCAAACAGAATGGAAGGGAGGGTAAAATACTTGAAACCTGAGGTAACTTACAATGTTATTTCAGTTCGGATACTCTTTATAAGCACTGTTTTATTGCTGAATTGTAATTGAATTATGTTTATTTTGAAGAATGAAGGGAAAAAAAAGTGTCAGACATCTCTAAAACCAGGAAACAAATTTGTCAGCATAAATTCTATTCAGCACTAGAATAATGTGATAAGTGACAAAAACCCAACAAGCTCATTTTTTGCAGCAGTAGGAAATAGATAGTAGTTCAACATTTACCATGCAAGTGCTTGAAAGGAATTTGGGTTACTAGAGAATGTAGTTGCTAAAAAATGCAAATCAACCTCTCACTTTCCCAAAACAGATAGACGAAATTTGTCTAAATTTTCCTACATGGCTGTTTCAGATGAGATCCGAGAAGCACTTTACCCATTATCCATTTACGATAAACTTACACTGTTGTTTCCATAAAATATACCCATTTCTAACACACTGTTGCTCTCATTAACACCTGACTGTGAAACATGTTTCTTATCAAATTGTAAGAGACATAACAATTTTCTGCTACCTTTTGTATGACCAAAACCCACCTTCTGTTAAACACATGGAGTGTTCTTCTCTATCTAGAGGAAAACTGTACTGATACTCTGTTATCACATGAATTCATTTGTTGATTTACAGCCTCTAACATGTGAGCTGTGACAGTGTTAATGTACCAGCTCACATGTTAACATACCAGTTCATATCCATGTGAGCTGTTAAGCTGCCAATTACTGGTTCTTTTGGGTGATTAGCTTTTTGACACTATTTTTGCCATTTTTGTCTATTCTAAAACAGATGGATTGATGACTAAAATTTTCCCCAATCATAGGTGATTTAAGTATGTTTTTTCTAAAGATTAAGACAAAAGGATTTACTGATCAGTTTGAAAGAAAAAATATGAAAACTATGAAAAAAATTTAAAAAATAATATGGATTTTAAAAATGTGTGGATGTCCAGGTACATGGACTTCCTCAGCTACTTGGAGCTTTAATAGGGTAAAAGTCCCTTTTTTCACTGTCTACCAAATCATTTTTAAAGACTACGACGCTTCGCAAAAATGTTTATTTTATTTTTTGTAAAATCATCAAGGGGGAAAAAAAAGCTTAAGAGGAACTGGAGGACATCCAATCTACTGTTACTCTGCCTTAGCTGAACAACAATTTTGAAAGTTAATTTACATTCCAATAATTTTCACTTGGTACCAGAAAAGAACTGCGTTTACGAGAGCATGCTCTTATTACTCCCTTCTTCTATTGATTTATAACCTTCCTTCAGTGGACAGCAATGTGCCAGATATGGTCATTTCCAAGAGCCTACAGTGGCCAGAACTCTGTAACATACAAGTTGAGGAATATGACCAAGTTCACAAACGAGCTCCACCTACTCAAATCCTTCCAGATGTTTGCGCAATTTGTAGAAAACGATTCCAAATGCTTCTCCAAATTTAAGTCAATTAATCATTTCTGTACTAGGGTAGGAATGACTGTGATGGCCAAGAGGCCTTATGCCAAAGAAAAGCTCGGATTCAAACAGAGAAAATCACAACTCTTTAAAAGGTAATTACCAGCTACTGTGCGCTTCCCTTCTATTAATACCCAGAAAAGCTTCACTTTCCCAGAAGTCTCACACAATTGCATCTTCTTTATGCTTAGTATTGATTTCAGCTGCTCTGAAATCAAACACTCCTAACAACAATAGTTTCAACACATCGTAAGGATGAAACACATCCAAATGGAAGAACATGGTAGTACTAATAAAGAAGAGAGAAAAACATGAGTGCTATGTGTGGATATCCCAGTCTCTTTTCCCCATAATATTCTCTGAAAGGCCAACTCTTGAAAGTTCTTAAAATAGTAAACATCCTTCATAAACTGAGAGGAGAGAGCAGCTGTTCCGAGCAAAGCAGAACACATAGGTAAAAGTGCAGTTTTCACTGGTCACTGAAATCCACTGGCTCACTGGATTTGCATCATTTGAATCATATGGGATTTTTTTTTTCACCACTGCCTAACACATTTAAAAATAAGTTTGTATTTTGTACTTGGAAAATACAAAAGCCAAATTATATTCCTGTATGTGTTTGTGGTTATTCCTAATCTCATGTGCAAATCAATAGCCTTTTCTTTCCAGTTTCTTTTTTTTTCTTTTATAAATATTTTCCATTCCAACTTGAAGACTTCTAGAAGCCCTGAACTTTTCTCTCTAGGTGTTCATTTCCTGACAACGCTGTCTTACTGATCTTCATTAAAATTTAAAAATCATAAATAGCAAGCCTGTAGTAGAAAAAACTAATTTTATTTTTTTTCCTAGCAAGTAAATAATGTTTCAGGGTGAAGAGCAACCTTTAAAAGAGCAAGCACAGGTTTGATGAGATCCTGAGATGGACCTGCGTTCATGATGCCCTTAAATAATTTCCTTCATCAACTCAAAAATACCAAAAGATCTGCCTTCAGATCTGCTGCTGCTGTCCTTGTTACAAGCCAGCCCTGGGCTTCTCTGTCCAAGCTGCTCTGACAGTGTGCCTACTTGCTCATAGTAAAGGAACGATCCTCTTTTTTTCAGAAGTTTCATTTGATGCAGTATGCAATAATCAGGGCAAGACAGTCAAGTAAATTACTGGAAAACATATCACAGCAGTCAAATTAAAAAAAAAAAAAATCAGCTATTTTCCCCACACAGTAATTATTTTTATCTTTTGATACCAATACCTCTTTGCATGTCAAACGAAAACGAAAACCAGTTCTATTGCAAGCTGTTTTCTACTTTTGTAGTTTTCTCCAAACTTAAAGAAGCAAACACGACTACCGCATTTGTTCTTAAAAAGTGAAGTTTGAGAACTGCTGTCCCTATCATGTGACCATTGTAAGTACATACCTACCATCACCTAGTCTTCAATTGCAAGGTTATAGTCTAATCAGGCTTGCAAGCATCTACACTTGTCTCACCCTCAATTACAAAATACTACTTATCTACAACACTACAATATCTCTGCTTTCCCAAAGCAACTTTTAATTGCTAAGTGTTTTTACTGGCCTTTTCTTTTAAGGTAGCAAGATTTGGCTTTTTTTTTCCCTTCATTGAGACTGAGTGAGCTCTTTTGTCTAGATCTTTGAGGAAACTGAGTTACGATCTGTCATTCTGATTTACCTGAACAGCTAAGACACAGTTGATTTTTTACTAAAGCAGGTTGCCTTCGTACACCACTGCTTGCTCTAAGATTTTCCAGATTATGGCAACTAAATCCCTGCTTTTAAAACTAACCCAGGAAAACTTATCATAAAATCTCATGTTATCTATGGTGCAATATTTACTATTATTATCTGTTTGTCTGTAGCATTTAGAAGTTCCCAACAGGGATGACAGCTGTGTACAAAAGAATCTGTTTTCCAAATGGCTTAAAATGTATATTTTGAATTTAATTAAATGCGGTATTTTAAACTGTTGGCACAAACGACTGAGAATTTCACAAAAGCCAGAAATAAAATGCATCCCAGCAGGAGAAGAAAAGCAAACAAAAGGGAAGAAGGAAGGGAGCCTGAAGGAGTATTCACTAGAAAGTTTAGAGACTGGGCTGTTAAACAGAGAATAAGAACAAGAAATCAGACTAAATGAAACAGAGAAGGAAGAACGCACAAGGCAGTGATAACTTCTTTAACTTTGAGAAACAGTCAAACTCAATAAACCTGCTGTAACATTATTAAATGAGGACAGATGATGGATAGGTAAAACTTGAAAGAATGGAAGTTTTTCTGCATAGCATGACTCTCCCTCATTGTCCCTGTGTACCTGAACTGGGACACCTGTCCAAATATGATGTGGCTCCATTTTTCCCCCACCATATCTGAACAGAAGCAGTGAACAGGAGAGGAGAATAAGACTGCTGAGAGGTGGGTAGACACCTACTCCTTGACCTGGAATGGATCAGGCTCCCAGGTTCCCTAATAACGAGAATTCAAACAGTGCTAAATTCAAACAGGGTTTTGCCCTTATAGATTTAAATGCTGTCACCTAGTTTGTATCTGTCAATTTATGCCTGCTTCTAAGTTTTCCCAGGATCAGCAGCTCAGCTGTTGAGGACAGAGTGTGGAGTTATTACAAAGACAGACTGACTGCTCAGACTGTTTGCACAGCTTACAGAGACTGTGTGCTCGGGGATGCAGTTGGGACACCCACCCACACATGACCATGCTCTGTTCTGAGTACTGGGCTACAGCACAGCCTGAGTAAGTGATGTTCTTCACTGGCTCACTGTGCATGGGATTTTGAGACACCCTAGTGTGATGAGCTGTCATTTCAAAGTCCTCCAGCAGTACACCTCAAAGATTGTTGTATTTTTCTTAAAATGACCATACCCCTCTAGTTACATCCTATTTTAGTTTTGTATGCTATGACTTGACTTTCATCTTCAAAGTTACTACCAAGAAACAAACTCATGTCAGGAGCAGAGATTTGACACTGTACAAGCAGCAGCAGTAGACATGGTAATATGCCTCCCACAATAGCATGAATAATTGAAATTGCCCTATGACACATCATACGCCACTTGACTTCAGGCAACCAGTTCCTTGATTATCAAATCATGATAATCAGTGCAAGGCCCATTCTTTTCTCTGGTGCAGTTTTACATCCTTTCAGACTCTTTTACTGTTGCATAAAGAGATCACAGCTATAAAGATGAAATACACTTTTGAGACTTGGCTACTACTGGCTTTGGCACTGCTATTTAAGAAGCATGACTCATTTGGAAGGAATGATCCATTAGGAAGTAATGATAAATGTCTGATATCTAAAAGAAAAACTCAGTGCCATCTTTTTCACACAGGTATACACACAGAGAAACTTTCCAAGTCTTTAAAAAGAAAATACTGCACCAATAATTCTTTCAGGTTGGGGGGGGGGTTTAAGTCTAAATTCCATCTCTGCTGTAACAAGACTACAAAACAATCACAGAAAGT